>VUQG01020420.1:15380-27495 GCA_015106755.1 Etia nguti
TGATTCATGATATACATGGTGGGAAATTGTAATAAAGTTGAATTCTTTGTGGTGGAACTGAATTTTTTCTGTGCGCAAAAAGTGAATGGCCCATATGTTGATTATGCATCACAGGAGCATCATAGCAGCTGCGTGTGTGCCAGTTCAGGGTGGATTACGTCTACAGAGCAGCAGGCCTCCATCTGAAGTCAGCTACTGATCAGGAAAGCGTGAAGAAAACACTTTAGTACACTTTCTTACCCTGTTGCTGCTCGGGGGGTAACCATTTGTACTGGTGTTTCATTGGAAGCTGGTGTGGTGTGATCCCCCCCCCCGTGGAGGGACAGCTGTTGCAAAAGATGACTCACTTACAGGCTGGTTTGTCTCCAGAGACCCTGGAGAAGGCCAAGGTAGAGCTGAAAGAAAACCCTGAGACTTTACACCAGGACATCCAGGAGGTCAGGGACATGATCATCACCAGACCGGACATCGGATTCCTCAGGACAGACGATGCGTTTATCCTCAGATTCCTACGAGCCAGGAAATTCAATCACTTCGAGGCGTTCCGGCTGCTGGCACAGTATTTTGAGTACAGACAGCAAAACCTGGACATGTTCAAGAACTTAAAAGCAACTGACCCGGGCATTAAGCAGGCCCTGAAGGATGGTTTCCCTGGCGTGCTCTCCAATCTGGACAGATATGGCAGGAAAATATTGGTCCTGTTCGCTGCCAACTGGGACCAGAGCAGGTAACAAAGGGGAGTTGTTATTAATGACAAGAAAAAAGGGCTTATGGAGAGTAGAAATCAGTGTTTTAATATTTATAAAGTGGAGACTGGTTTATGGAACTGTCTATTCAGCACCACACAGCCGTTGTTTACTAGGAAACTACAAGAACTCTTGTACCAACTGAAAAATCTTTATGGAAACATTAAAATAAAAGTAGGAAATCCAAAATAATAAAAACACATGTAGCCAAATCTCCATATATATCACCCATACACCCTGTAAATGCTGAGCTCATTTCCTGGCAAGGATTTGAGCCTTTTTAAGATGGGAGGACATTTAGTGAGGTGGCCCACTGATGTTGGACTAATTGGCTCAGGGTCAGCATTCCAGTTCATCCCAAAGGTGCTGTCTGGGCTGTGTCCGGTCACAGCACACTGTCTGCAGTGTGATGATGAAGCTTAATGCTTTTTTTTTTTAAAATGAGGACTGAGAGGTAGCCTATCCCAAATCAAAAAGCACAGCCTCACACCAGAAATCTGTGGACAGGGGGGCAGGTGTACAGTACAGTACAGTGTACCTATTAACAATTTATCTCAGTATACACACAAGATGTCAAATATTCTCAAGTCTGGCTGCATGGTTTTTAGTCTTTTTACCCAAGCTGGGGAATTCTATGCCTTGGTCACCTGGTCTACAATTTTGTCCCAGACTTAAATATCCAAACAACTATTAAAAAAAACTGAACTGTAATAACTTAGCAGGCCATGAAAGACGTGACTGTTTGTCTCCCTCAGGATGAACTGTTTTCAATTTGATTTTGATTGTGGTGATCAAAACTTTTTTTTTGTAGATACAACACAGGCAGAATTTTGCGTTCCTTGCAGTTTACTTTGGTTTATGACCAAACAATGTCAGGCAGTAAACTTATGTTACACTGATCTGTTTTACTTTATTTTTAAATTTCTTTGACTGAAATAAGATTTATACAAGCTCTGCTGCATTTATTGCTAAGTAACAAAGTTAGCATACTACTAATATGTTCAAACTAAACAGTGAATATATTCAGCATGTTTGCATGATTGTAAAGTAGAACCTTCCCATCCAGTAAAAAGCAGTTTAAAAGACACCAAAAAAACTTTTATAGATGTCTGAAAAATACTAAAATTAGTTTTTAAAGGCATTTTCTCACTTTGTTGAAATGGCTTCAAAAAATGTTTACATCTAAATTTGGTTAAAATGGGACATCGTTCTCAATACCTCTGCAATCTTCTCAGCCCCAGCAGATTTAAACCCTAGTATAAGGTGGTGGTGCACGCGACTGCATAACTGTTCCAAGGGCCCAGTAATACATTTTACATTTTTAAACAAGTTTGCTTGTTTAAAAAAAAAAAAGGCTAGGTGTGATTTATATGTCTACAAAATGATTATTTTCTAAACCAAATTTAACCCAATTGTAGTTTAATCCTTGTGAACCATTCAGACCTACGGTATAATCAACAGAAAATTACAGAGTGGGTAACCATGAATTGATAAATAGCTGAAGCTAGGTTGAATTCAGTTCTTTGCAATAGCCATAAAATATATTTTTTTCACCTTTCACTTTCCAAATAAGTTTAGACGGCTTTTTAATGGCTGGTTAACCAGATTACACCCAGAAAACAACACCCACGTCTCGTGTTCTGGGGCCTTGTCTTGTTATCTTATGACGCCTTGGAATGAAGTGTTGGTTTCTTGCACGTGTTTGTCGCATCCTGTATTCATCTTATGCCTTCATGTGTCCTATACTGTAAATCATCTCAAGACCTCTCAGGGCCTAGCTTATTCACCCACTGTGGTTTATTTCAGGGGAAAATCTTTGTAATTACAACTATCAGATAATAACAGGTTTAAATAGTACATGGTAAATAGACTGGTTCTTATATCGCGCTTTTCTACTCTACCGGAGCACTCAAAGCACTTTAGGCTTTAGATATGAATGTTTACGCTTTAGATAAAGTGGAGCCAGAGTACTTATTCAGTAACATAGGGGCTGTTAGATACCCCTCATTACTCTGTGTTTATATCTTTACAATTTTAGTCAATAAAATAACAAATTAATGTAAAATTAAGTGCTGAAATGACATTTCCTCAACATTTTAGGGATGAATCTGCAGAAAGCCTTTGTGTATTTTTTTTGTTATTTTTTTTTTCATTATTCTGTATTACTTTCACTATTCATTCACAGAGTCTAGTGCTTTACTGTCTCATAAATAACAGCACAGACTGAGACAGACTGGTTCAAGGCTAGAAACCTGACTCATATTAAAGCTGTAAGTTGCAGTTTGTTTGGCTTTAATATAGGATCGGGCTTGTTTATTGTTTGGATATAACCAGAATCTGTAGAGACGTCCACCATCTGTTCCATATGTCTGATTACACAACAAATAATTTACCGTGTATCTAATAAAAAAAAAGGAAATAACAATAACCCGACAGATTTATCTCTAGATCTAGCTTGCTTTGGCATGACTTTGATCACATAAACAACACATAGTGCGATAAAATCTTTATGTTTTAGTGTGGTGTCAAGCAGAAAAAGTTTACAAGTTTTAATTGCATTCATAAGATCATATGAAATATATGACTGATCCCTCCTCTCTGAACATGAATCAGTTTGTGAAATCTGTCTGGGTGTTTCATGTTATGCTTTTGTTTCTGTCCAGTACAGTTTAGAAAGACTTAAAAGCTATGTTGGATATTTTGGATATATTAATAGTAGACTCAACTAGTAGATGCCTCAACTTGTGTCCGCAATTATGAAGAAGGACGTCTGTTTTGCTGCCAGATAAGCTAATTAAAAAGTACATTATCTGTAGACAAAGGCAATAGGTTTCTTGATAAGGAAGCAGAGAACGATGAAGTGGGAGATAAGATAATGCAGGGCAACAGCAAACAGGAAAAAAAAGCACGAGTGTTAAATAGGTACTTGAAGCATCTGAGGTATCAGCTGGATGAAAACCCACAGGGATGGACTAAAGTAGCACCAGGGACCACACAGTCACCAATGACAGCAATTAAAATGTGCCAAAAAACACCCAGCAGATACATTTTAGTTTTTTCGCAACCATTTTGTGGCACAAAGGAACTAAAGACCTATAATTAATTCAAGACCAAATTAAACTGAGCGAGGGTTATCAATAAATTTTACTGACAAAGTTGTGTCAGACTGACTAAGAGATACTGTCTACAGCTCTTTCATGAGATTTATGATATGAGGGCAGTTCGGGACTCTTGTCTGGGGACGTTGCTAATGATTTCTTTTAACTGATTCAGGTAACATTTTTTATTTAATAAATTCTTTAGTCAATGTTAGCAAATGTCAAAGACTTTATCAAAGTTTGTCATGAGCCATCTAATCAGAAATCAAACCAGAGATTTTTTACTTTGCAATCAAATGCAGTAAATCCTCGACTGGGAAATGTTTGACATTTTCAACTTTACAAATGTCCTTTATCTCCTTAGCGCGTCAAACCCTCAATATATATACTTTTTTCATTACTGTTCATCACTGTCAAATCTGTTCTGCTATTTTGTTAAATTAAAAGCTATCTTACATTGTTCTCAGATACACGTTTGTGGACATACTGAGGGCTATCTTGCTGTCATTGGAATCTATGATAGAAGATCCCGAGCTGCAGGTCAACGGGTTCATCCTCATCATTGACTGGAGTAACTTCACCTTCAAACAGGCGTCCAAACTGACTCCCAGCATGCTGCGGCTGGCTATCGAGGGACTACAGGTAAGGAGCTGGGTTAGATTTGACTCTGACTCCAGAGCTGCAGTTTGCATCCCAAAACATCAAAATGATTTATTTGATCCTGAACCAGGATTGTTCTTAAATCCTGTATGAAAAGCTTTAGTTTCATACTTTATAATAATAATGTATACTTTATTGATCCCCGTGGGGAAATTCCTCTCTGCATTTAACCCATTCACTCAGTGAAGCAGTGGGCTGCCATTGGGCGCCCGGGGAGCACTGTAGGGACGGTACCTTGCTCAGGGGTACCTCAGGGTAGCCGTTCAGGGGAATCGAACCCCTGACCTTCCGATCACGGGGCCAACACTTTACCTACTGAGCATAATCATATTGATTGTCCTAATATGTTAATGGAAAATTATTCTTATTTCCTGAATATATTTGACACTAGAGGGAAAACTTACCAACTTATATACTGATTAACATAGTAAGTAAGATAAATATCCTATATTCTAAGCTTCTACAATTACAGGCTTGTCCCCGACCAACTTTATTTTCCCTCTTCTGTAAAATGGTAAGCTTTACTCATCTCTAAAGTACTATTTTTGATTTTGCTACAGCACCAGAACAAACCTCCAGCTCTCTTTCCATCATCCTCTCTGCAGTCGAAATGTTCCACTTAGAAACAAGTCAAGCACCGTGTTAAAGCTGTGAGCTTCTTTAAAGCGCATGAGGAAGAAAATAATGACATTTCCATTTTGATTACACACTGCTGGGTATTTCTTCTTCTTCTTCTTCTTTTTTCAAGCCTCATTTGGCAGGTAGATGATGTTAAAAAAAAAAGTGATTTTTACTGGTTGTCAGTTTGCTAATAAGAGGTGGTATTCCAGCTTTTATTGTGTAAGCAGAGAAATGAAGTGAGATATGACGTTGCTCGCTGCATTTATATTAGTATAGTTAGGATTTTTCATGGCATGAAAATGCATTAGTCTTCTCAGCCATCATGAACACCTTTAACGTTATTACAGAAATAGGTGACGGGAAAAAAGACACACAGGCAGCATATACCGCTGTCCTTGTGTCACTAGCCAAACCCGAGAGGAAAGGTCTTGCTTATTGCTGTGTTTGGGTGAGAATTACTCATGTTGTGATGACATAAATCTGTCTGTAGTCACATTAGGGGATTTGTCTTCTTTATGGGGACAAAGACCCCGTAACATACATCAAAGTTTTAAGATAAGGTTAGGACAAAGGGTAACATGGGTATGGTTGGTAAGTAAGAGTTACCGTCTGAATGAACTGAATGAAAGTTAATGTAATGTTCTCTGAAGTCTTGGGAACATTTGTGTGTGTGTGTGTGTGTGTGTGTGTTTACGCACATGGATAAGGGAGGTTGTTATTGCTTTCTCGACATCCCTGTGAATCATCTGCCAATTTGTGTTGAGCCCCATTAGTCAAAGTGAAATCTAAGGGGAAGTGTTTCTTGAGGGAAGTGCTGAGTGAGACGCAGCATGGTCTGAGAAATTACCTGATATATCTGTGATGGATACCAAAGTGTCACAGCTGCATCGTTTGAATTTTACACTTAATTTGCATCCTGTGTTTTTTTTCTTGCAAATTTTATCCCTGGGGGTAAAACAAGTACGACAGATGATTTCCGTGTACCTCTGCGAGAACAGAGTGTTTACCTTCCAAAAATCTAATGTTGCTGCTGATAAACAAGACCTGCATCAAACCCTCTTTTGAATATAAAGAAAGTTGAGCGGTAATGACGGTTATAAAATCACCTTACCTTTGTAGTTGGTACTGTGTAAAACGCTTCCAAAGCAACAGCTGTAGTTGTTTGGTCCATGGGAGACTTGTTGGTTGTGTTACCTGTGACTTTAGGGGTTTGAGCATCATGATAATATATGTGTTTCACTTCAGAGAGAAATAAAATGTAGAAATCATCCAGTACTGTAATGACTGGTGACTTTTCAGAGCTACATTTTGAATGACTGAACCAGTGTTTCTGATATTCTGGAAAAACAAACCGAAAACAGAAGATTTTCTTTCAAATAATGAAAGGAAACATTGATTAGTAACATGAAATTCTCACTGTATAATTTACACTCAGTGGAAACTATGTTAAGTTCAACTTCCTCATGGCATAGATTCAAAAAGGTGTTGAACCACACTGATGCTGGCTACACATCCACAATGTGAATCTCCCATTTCACCACACAATAAGATGATCTGACCTTTATGACATGTTGTGTTATCCTGCTGAAAGCAGCTGTCATAAGATGGGTACAGTGTGGTCATAAGGGGATGGAAACAGTCAGCAAAAATACTGAAGTAGGCTGTGACATTTAAACAATCCTCAGCTGGTGCAAAGGGCCCAAAATGTGCCAAGATCCAACATCAGAACTCAGCTGGATGGGTCCATGCTTTCATGTTGTTTAGACCACAGTCTGACTACCATCCAAATGTCACAGCCAAAAATCGAGACTCATCAGACCAGACAATGTTTTTCCAAACTTCTCTTATCCAGTGTTGGTGACCCAGTGCAAATTGCAGCTTGAGTTTCCTGTTAATAACTGATAGGTGTGATACCTGGTGTGGACTTTGCTGCTGTAGCCCATCTGCTTCGAGGTTTGACGTGTTGTGTGTTAAAAGATGCTCTGCTGGTTGTGATGATTGGTTATTTGCGTTACTGTTCCCCTTTTATCAGATTAAAGCAGTCTGAAGATTCTCCTCTGACCTCTGGCACCAGCAAGGCATTTTCTCGAAAAGAACTGCCGCTTCACTGGATATTTTTTTGTACGCAAAAATCCCAGCAGATCAGCAGTTTCTGAAATAGTCGGTCCAGCCCACCTGGCAGCAGGTCTATGCTAGATTCAAAGTCATTTAAATCACCTTTCTGCTTCATTGTGAAGCTCAGTTTGAACTTCAGTGGGTTATAAGATCATGTTTACATGCCTAAAAGCATTTTGCGACTGTTGTGTGTACTTAACTGTATATTAGGGTGGTTAGGGTTGCAATGGTCTGGTAATGGTAATATCATGGCTTTGTACCAAATTATACCATATTACGCCTTTTTTGTTTATTATAATGATACAATTAATAAATTATCATTAACCTTTTTCTTTTTCTTATGAATTATGTGTTAGAGATAGTCTCAGGGTTCACTGGTCAGTTGTTTGGGCAACATTCTTCCATCTGTCCAAATTCTCATTAGACTAAATCTAAGTGACTATTCTTATTCTCACTAGCTGGCAAAATACAATCCTGTTATTTTGCAAACTAATCAGCAATTTTTCCTAAAAGAGACTGAACTATGCTCCCTAAAATCATAATTCTACTAGGCCCCACAAAGACAAAGACGTTAGCAAAGTGCATTTCTTCTTTAGCTGGATACTTTGATGCTCCTTTCCACCTCCTCCACTTTCTGTAAACATTAGTTTTGTGCTGTCAGCACACATTTGATGTGGTATGTTGGTGAGGGAAAAATCCTTCTCCCTTTTTTCAAACGGAGGAAATAACTGTAGACTCAAGCCAGTGCATCACTGTGACGAGTCCATACATAACACATTTCTGACGGCTCTCCAGACACAGATTAGAGCCTGAATTATTGATGGGAGCTATTAAGTGAGCCCTGAGTCATTCCCAACTGTGCGACTGCTTGGCCGAATGGATGCCCGTCGCTTGGTGCACAAAACAAAGAGAATAGGTGCCATAAGGTGATTTAATTGGATTTACTTTGAGAAATAAAATGCAAAAAGAAAAACAAGACACTAAAATCGAAAAGGCTGTGGTGATCAATTCAGTCTTATTTTTCTCAGGATGTAAAGAGAAGAATATAATTTCTGATGGCCTGTGACCTTTACTTTCCTATTGTCAGCATTTTTTTAATTACCACAAATGCCATAAAGTACCAGTGTATCCTACTAACAGTTATTGTGTTTGTGCATGTGTCTCATGCCTCATATGCTTTATTTCTTTGTCCCACTGAGCTACATTAATGCCTAAACAATATTAAAAAATCCATCATTGTGCCACCTTAATGAGTTCCTGAATAGCGAGAGTACACTCTTACACTTGTTTGTTTTGACTCAGTCACAAAAACAAACGCTGTCCTGGTGTGTTGAATATTCATAAGAGCCCCAAATATGAATTAATTCATAGCTAAAAATACATAGGACCCTACAAATGTAGTTTTCTCTTTTTTTGTGAATTTTGCTAAACAGTTACAGTGCCCAGCTGTTTAAGGAGAATACACATACCCCTATTTAAAACCTGAACTACATACTTTTCTTGTTTAAAAGTCAGCAGACTCCAATATACTCAGGGCAGAGGGCCTTTTAAATGAACCCGAATTCAAACGCTATAAGGGATCGTGCTGCAAATTAGGTGCATATAAATTGCATATGTGGCACTATTTTTCCCCAAATAATAGTTTTTAATCCAAGTAAACACCTAGCAAATGCATTAAATATTGCATTTCAGCCTCTATACAGTAGAATTAAGCCTGAATCATTCCCACACACTCAGAGAGAGATCTGAATACTGTTAAACAGTCAGTGAGTCACTTCAGTCTGAGCAGGTTTGGTTGTGAATCTTTAAACCATTAAGTGCACTGAAAGCAGCTGACTCACACTAATGTACAGAGTTTTTTTGGGCGTGAGGATTTGAAGTAGTTTGAGGCTGAATTACAACTTCTCTGCGCATCAGCAACTTTATATGCTGCTGTCCATGTTTCTCTTTGTTTCTAAAGACTTTTCATTTCGTTCTGCAGGATTTTCTGATGTCGATATGAACTGACACCAACGAGACATGTAAAAGCAGCTGCAAGCATGCAGTATCGTTAGTTTTCTAAAGGAACTGTTATCAATCTCAAAATCTAAAGGGGTGAATGTTTGTTTATTTTTGGTTTTGGTTAATCTCTTGTTTTTCTTACATGGTTTTCAGTAGTGCTGTGACCACAATTCACTGCATGATCCACACTTTCTTCCTATCAGCTGAAAAACAGGCTGAATATGTAACTACGGTAAATCAATTCCACTTACCTTGAAATTAATTCAAATTGTGCTTGACAGTTGAGTTTGCCTTTTGGTGGATAAATAATCTTAACCATCCCAAAATAAGCTAATTTGACATTCTTGAATTGGTGCTCAAACTGCCTCGGTTGTGGTTTAAAGTTTGTCATGGCAACCCTGATAGTGTTAGTTTTAAGGAAATAGCATGTAGGCCACATGCAGTGGGATCCGAATTTGTAGCTCAGTTCTGTGAACAGATCACAGAAGAAGCAAGTCTGGATCCCTGCTGGGGCCCCCTCAAGAGTCCTGTGTTCATTTTTATATCCGCAAATACACGACTGATTGTGTTTTTCTGAGCATTATCTTTTGGGCTTTTATTTTTTTATTTTATTTTTTTGCCTGTAAGTGTAAATCCAAGACGCACACAGGAAATATGCGGAGACAGAGATAGTGATGGGGTCATTTATTCTGTCTTACTCCATGACCCATTATCACTGACTGTTAAAGAGAATAAACAGCATACTCTCTGTTTTGTTATGATTGTATGGAGGATTGTGTTAGCCATTAAGAGTTTATCAGCATGACTGCACGAATATGATCAGCGAATCCAAGGTTTCTGCCAGTTCTTTACAAGCCACATTCCAGGCTTAAGTTGACCCCCTGCTGGGTCTTTGACTGGAGATTTATATTTTCTTAGCCTAAAGCTATAACCGTTAACTTAGCTAATTAATCCTGCTCCTTTTTTTTTTCAACAAATAAACAAACAAAAAAATAACTAAACCAATTTGTATACTGTCCTTTCAGCTATTATGTGTCCACTTATGTCCAGTGATTAAGACAGCCTATCTCTTTCATTGATGAATGTAAACAAAATTATAAGCCTTTATGGTATTCTGTGAATGGCTGTAAGAAATTAAGTATACCCAAATTCAGTAACATGTAGATCCACCGTTAGCAGCAATCATTTGAAGTAACTGTGTTCTGTATGACTTTATCAGTCTTTCACATCATCGTTTATGGGCATTTGTTTACACAGCTTTCATCAGGGCGTTTCATTTGGGTTGAGGTCTAGATTTTGACTGGACCTTTGCAACACTTTCATTCTTTTCGTTTTCAGCCTTTCTGTTGGAGATTAGTTGGTGTCCTTTTTCACAACTCAGTTTGGGCCAAGCTTTAGCTGCCTGACAGATGACCTCATATTTCACTCTAGAATACTTTAGGATACAGAGGAGGTCATAGTCGACTGTGCTTGGCAGCTGGTATGAGGTGTTTGTGTTGATATGCTGTGTTTGGTTTTTGCCAAATGTGGCACAGCATCGCTAAACAACTTCACTTTGGTTTATAGGCTCACCGTGTTGACATAAGACATGATCCTGCTGCAGTAGGTTTAAACCCAAGAAAGTGGCAGTGCATCGGTGTACTCATGTGGTACTCTGATGCAGCACGTCTTTTTTATCTGCTCCTTTCTTTCCCTTCTAAAAAGTTTGGTCAGCTGACCTGTCAGACATTAGTTGCTGTTTACGTAACACGTAATACCTCTTTTCCACCCACAGTTGGTCCCAACTTTTGGCATTTTTTTGGTGATGCTGTGTTTAGACCAGCTTTTTGGTACCTTAAGGTGGAAATGAATGGGATTCATTTTAGATTTGGCAGTGGTATGATCTTAAATCAAGGAACAGCCCTTTAAGAGCCATTAGTTAGAAACTCTAACAAGATGAAAATATGAGCAAGGCAGTGGCTCATTTGAAGGTGCACCAAACTAGCTGCTAGTCAAGAATCAAACCAGAGTGTTAAACACCAGTTTGGGTATGTTATAGAAAAAAAGCCTGGATCCTAAAACAGCGTGTCTCAGGCAGTCCAGTAGCGGTTAGACAGTGATTATCTCCTTTTGTACAAACTGTGCAAAATGTTTTATGTGCACAAAAAGCATAACACAATAAAGGAAACAAAAACAGCTGAAAATCGATATAATGGACACGTTTAAAGAAGCATGGCTGTAAGTCTCTGAGATTTCTTGTCATTGTAGTTTGCAGATTTTGAAGTCTAAACTTAAGGTTTAGACTTATGTGACATAAATGTCTGAAATATTTTTTTCAGTGATTGTAGATCTTATGTTGGGTGTCTCGTACCTTTTTTTTTCATACACCACTAGAAAAACAATCCTTCCAGTATTTTTTTTTAATGTTTTTTTTTGCCCTGCTTACCAATTTATGTAAGAACAGAGTCAATGGGGCAAGAGTTCTGAGTTAGTATCTGATGCAGTCTTTGTTTAATGTGCTGCTCCATTGTTTGCTGCAGACAGATGGTACTGTCTGGGATTTGTGTTCCTATGCCTATAAGTACATACAGCACAGTTCATGACTGATTTGCTCGACTGTGTGAAATGCTACCTTCCACTTACATTTCTTTATGCTTGTTTAAATTAGATTACATTCAAGTGTCCTAAGAAACACAGCAGGTAATAAAGTGTGCGCAAAATGGGATTCAAACCCGTCCTGACATAATCCTCCAGGATTACAATGTTACAGAGGGATTAGAGCTGTGTGGTACATTCTTTAAGGGTGTTCTTCGCAAAAGTATGATTTAAAGTAATATATGAACAGGTTTTACATGAAAAACCAGTTCAAGAACATCCATAAAATGACTTTAGAGA
>VUQG01020420.1:27515-50871 GCA_015106755.1 Etia nguti
TTTAGAGATTATTAAGGCAGGTTAAAAAAACTGAGGAACATTGAAAATCTTAAAATAAAACAAAAAAGCGTTATTTATTTGATACAACCAGTTAAAACTTTTTTTAATATAAAATACTCCACAGCAATGAAAGTGTGTCTACCACATTTTTATTCCCTTTATAAGACCCATTAAAATAGAAATAAAGATTATATTTCCCATAAAAAGAATAGAAAGAAATTATGTTTTCTTAACTCTTCACATTTTTCTTTTTTTTTTACACTTACATTATAAGTATTTCTGTGTCATGAGTGTAACATGTTTTATCGACTGCAGCAGCTTCTCATGCTGTCTTGTTCCTGAGGTTTAGATTTGTGAATCACCTCGTTAACGTGATCTGTCACAGTCTGACGCCATCTGACTTCAGATCAACTACCTGCCACTCACTGTAATGAATGAGCTATCCTGAATCTGAGGGTTAACCGACTGTGCAGTTGCTGACAGTCAGTGGACTCAATCTCGCAGCTTCATGTGTTTAACCTGCATTCAAGGATGCAGTGTTTAACTTTAATATCCTAAAAATGATGTGAAAAACCGTGAAATTCTGTCTGTGTGTGGGATTTGGCTCAGATTTACTGATAGATCAGCGGGAAGGACTGCGTTATTTAGATTTTGTCCATCGCACAGTTTTTTTGGGATGCTGATGGGAAAACCCATGGTTGCACTCATTTTGTGTTTTTAGCAGAAAGCGTAATGAGATTCTGCTTCCATTAAATAATTAAAGCCAAATGAAGTAGCAGCTTTCTCTCCACACACAAAGTGCATCACAGCAATGCAAAACAAAACCTTGCACCAACATCCTGCTATTCTTAAATCTTCTGATTTAAGTTTAGTTTAACCAGGTTAGAAGGTGTCTTCTATATATTTCTATCAGGCTTTTATATATGTGTCATCAGTTCTGTCTACATTACTATCTCACTATATATGATCCCATTTCTGACACTTCTTCAGGGGAGATGATTATGTGATCTCTAAAAAGCTCAGCATAAATGCATCTAAAAAGACAAACATTCAAGTTGTACTGAAATCTACACTAAGGAGCTATACTACTATACTACTATACTACTATGCTACTATACTACTATGCTACTATACTACTATGCTACTATACTACAGATTTTCTAGCAATTCTTCAATTTACAAACTGCTTCACATGACCTCCCTCCAAACTGAAAGCTAAACGCTGTAGCTGACACTGGTTTGGATGTAGCCTTGTAAAACAAATATTATAAATGTTTGTGAATATAAATGGATGGATGCATAAGTACAATGGTAGAAGTAGTTTATAAGGATTTTTAAGCTCATCAGGCTGAAGGACTGATGAGCAATGGCCAGGTGTCTATTCGTGCATTCCTCCCAAATATATTAGCCAAATTTTAGTAAAACTTGCATACAGTGATCACCAAATGAATCTTCACCCAAACTGTGCTCGAGGTTAAACTCAGTGTCACATCGATCAGTTTGCGGGTAATTTTTCTTTTTCACAGAAACTGACTATTGTTCAGATTTTAGTGAAACCAGATGAATTTGTCTTGGATATAAATATTTGTGATCTCATCTCTTCTTCGTGGATTTTAATTTTCATTAGTCTGAGCAATAGATCCAACCGATAACAACAAAAATTAAACATTTCTTAAAACTTTCTTAGTATCTGCATGAGCTGCTTAATTCATTACAATAGCCTGTGTCACTGATGTTCTGGTTTCTTCTTTTGGATCGTGTGACATATGCAATGAGAATAGAGACATTATGCCAAATATCTCAGCCAATCAAAAATACATTAACTACTTATTGGTTGGGCATCATAAACGCTACCTATATTTTTGTCCACTGGGGTTAGGTTGTTTGCCAGACCCAATAATCTATTTTGCATCACTTCTGGCTGTTCTTCTGTGCTATTCAGGTTTTTATTTATGAACCTCAGGATCCACAAGCTCACCCATAATCAATAAGCTCCTGACTGACTCAGCCTTTTTCTCTGTAAAAATTAAATAATATACAATGGATATGAGTTTCCGAATGTGCAGTATTATATATCAGCCAGGATGTCTAAAATATATCATCCTGAAAATCTGCGATACCATCACATTTTTTTCAGGGATGAATGATCTGCCAGTTCATTACTGGTCCTTATTTTTATTTATTTATTTTTTTCTGAATGCAAAATCAGTTCAACACTACATAAGAGTTTCAATATTTCTTACTGTCTGTAAGGTAATGATTTAAAATCTTAATGCCTTTAATAATTAATAAGGTAAGTGGATGAAAATGGATGGATGGATATTTTTCTTTCTCTTTATCTTAAGTAACCATTGCTTACATAAAAAATAAAGTGGATGAATAAAATGAATTGGAAAAAATAAAACTAGTATATACATTTAATTACACCAGAAGGTGGCACTTTCTCTAAAAACACTATTAAACAACCACCACTAAATAATCATATTTTCCTATTAAGTCTTAATTTGCCAGATCAGATCAGTACTTATACGTTTTGAGAATGAGGAGAACAAAATAGTGGATTGTATGTTTATTGATTCTATCCCAACACTAATATCTAATGGTGTTAGATTATTTACATGATAATTTGTGGAGACACACATAATCCCCAGAGGATTAATCGCAACTTTTCATTTTTACCGTTTGTTAAATTGCAAAAGCTGTAAATATTTTATATTTGATTCACATCATTAAACCTCCGGTTTTGCTTCATTAAGTATGAAGCAATAAAGGAGCAGCAGATCTCCAGAATATAGAAGAACTGTTAATGGATTAATTACTTCACACTGATTAACTCGATCATCCGTATTATGTAGAAAGTAGCAGAATAGTTCTGCTGCCTGTCTCCTCCTCCTCAAACCCTTTTACTTTTGTTTTCTTTGCCCTCCCCCCCAAATCTCTCTTCAGCAACATCATCATCCTCCCCCTTATCTTTGTCCCTTTTCACTCAATTCAGCCACTCCAACATTGTTCAGCGGGGACAATAGTGGCAGAGCAGTTTTAATGTTGTCACAGCAGACAGAGCATTCAAACCACACTGAGGTAATTGCTCGTTTTGTTTAAAAATGAGCTTAGCCATTACACTAAATCACAACAACTCGTCATTAATCAGTGTTTTCTACAGAAGCAAAATGAAGTCCAAACAATTCATTGGTCTCCTCTTTAAAATGCCTCACCCTCCTCTGAACCTCAAAGAAGCATCGTCATCATCATCATCCTCTTTGTCAGCAGCCAGTTGAATGCTACAGTGTTTCACCTTACCCTCCTCTTCCTCTCGGTTCTTCCTCCGCCCTCCGCGGCTCCCTCCCTGCTACATCCCACCCTCGCTGCGTTGCCACGGCAACATGTCGGACTGCCTCGCTATCTGCTCTGCCCTCTCCTCCAGATGGGCTCCCTTTTGTTGTGCGTCTGAGTGTTCGTGTGTGTGCCGAGACAGAAACACACTTCTCCATCTTCGTTTTCTTTCTTCCGCAGATGCTCACAGGCAGTTGAGTGTCAGTGAGTGCAAAATGCTGTAAATGAATTATGTGCTATATAAAGACACCGCAATTAATGTATTATTAAATGTTCCAGAATACACTAAATATTCACTAGCTACACGTACATACTGTTTCAAAAACAGCATACAGAAGTACTCCCTTTGTTTTATCTATTTGAGCTTAATCTCGTGGGTGTTCATGCTGATATTTTTCTTTTTTAATGAAACATTTTAACGGCTATTGGAGGAATCACATCCGCCCCAGTCCCATCAGGATTAACTTCCAAAACAATCGTGATCACTTCTACTCCAGCCTAAGGTGTATTTCATGAGATCATGTTGGTGTCCATATGTCCATTTGAACCTATTTGACTACACAGAGAGAACGACTGCAGGAGTTCAGACAAAGCAGAGGCTACAGAGGCGCACTTGTGCGAGTCCTCCAAAAGACAGACAACTCAGTGGTGATAAAGACATAGGTTGCTTTAAAAGGGGGCTTGAACAGGAAAAGAAGTGTAACTGGGCTTCAACTCAGAGAGGAAGAAGTGTTAAAAAGGCATTTAGAAAAAAAAAGAAAGAATGAGAAAACAGGCCGTGCCTTCATTGGACTTCATTGGACTTTTTTTTTTTCTGTTTCACTCCATTACAAAGATGTCCTTTGTCTGTTATGATGTCTGTCTTGTTAATGGCAAGGACTATACAAAAACAAACAAAAGCAGCCCACATTACCATCTGTTCTGCATATTTTCAACATTTTCCCACAAGAAACATCAGACAGCTACAACATGTGAATGTGGGAATGTGGGATTTCAGCAGTGCCAAGTCTTTTCAGGGTACTTCGGGTCGAGACCTGACAATGTTATGGCTCAGTCACACTAGCGTAAAAATAGGACAGCAACCTCCTTGGCAGTTGGAAAAATTGGTGGTTGTCTTGTGATTGCACTGATTTTTTTTTTCTTCAAATTTGGCTATCTACGGTAAGTAGCTGGTGTTTGCATAGGTCACCAGAAGGGTGTACAATGAATTTATGTGTAAATGGCTTAGCAAGCTACATTGAGCTTAAAGTCAGAGTTTTCTGTGTCATGAATGTGGCTCTCGTTTTTTCCTGGCTAAATCACTATGGTAATTTATGCTGAACACATCACCTGGTCGGGCGCCGGTTATCTTCAGTTTGAAATTGAGGGCAAATGACACATTTTCACAGATTTTTTCATTTACAGCATGTAGAGTATCTGCATTACATAATGTGATTTATATGTGCAACTTGTTAAGCCGTACCTTACTAACATTACAAATAAAGCCCAGATGTTACAGCAGTGTTTATTTATTCATTTGCAGAAAATGTATAAATGTTGTCAACCTTGATTCTGCTGCTAAATCTCTTTTACGCTGCCGGAACACACACCAAGAATTCCTGGTTATTCAATAAAATTTATTTCATTTTGCTCTGCCAACAAACTAACGATATTTTCATGTCTCTTTTATTAGACTATGGGACCATAACAATTTACTGTTTGAACAGTTTAAAGTTTCAGAGCTCTAATGTCGAGCCTTCATCTTAGAAATAACCAGCAGCACCGAGAGCGCACTCTGCGTTAAAATAATTAACCTGAATTTTTTACCACTCTATGCTTTAAATCCCAAGATTAATGAGTTTCTAGGGAATCAATCTCTTGTATTATTTGCAGCAGTGTGGCATTTTTTTTTTATTCCTCTGTTCTTCTTAAGCGCCTTGAGGCAACTGTTGTTGTGATTTGGCGCTATATAAATAAAATTGAATTGAATTGAATTGAATTTAAAGATTTTCGTTACTATTTGATCCCTGACATCTGAATATGTCTCTGATTGGATGACACACTCATAGGGTCTCATTTTATGTATAAGAAGAGTCTTATGACCTGTGAAATTATGCTTTTTTTGTGAGCACACACAGAGCCTGAAGAGGCAACCCAGTTTAAGAGAAAGTGGACATTGTAATGCCCATTATCTCCCACTGGAGTTTTAACGAAAGCCTGACTGTGTTGAACTTCCTTCATAATATACCCCTCTGGTGGGAGATTGTGATCTGACTCGGACTGACCTCAAATAAATCTCAGACAGATTGATGAAGGTTTGCAAATACCTGCCATCTAATGTGTAAATGCTGACAGACTGCCAGCATGTTGCAATCAATCCAAGAAGTTGGTGACATATGCAACAGAGGACTAAACTCAACTCGTTGCAAACGTATTGTATTTTTGTTATAGTCATACATAAGCATCAATTTGCACTTAAATTCTCTTCCTGCAGAAACTATGTCTGTATTTGTGGAGGAACTTTAACTTTTGTTTCAAATCTATGAGACTGTGGCTAAATTCTAAATGAATAATAGTTCACGTTAATGGCAGCTGACTGTGATTGGTTGCAGATATGACCCCCATCTACAAAGCAACCATTTCAAAGGCAACAAGACCTCAAGTGCATTGCACACAGTCACAACAATTTTGACACTGTGTCCAAACACTGACTTTCCTAGTTTGACTGTTGCATTAGAGACAAACCCATCAGTCACCTCTGTGGGCTAAACACATGGTGACACTAGGCAGCAAACACTCCCTTTGAACAACAAAGAGGCCTTTGACCGAACCAGAATCAGTAAATCTGTCTTGACTGGTTTGGGTAAATGGAGAACAGACTTAGTAAAATATGAGCAAACAAAAACGTTTTCAGTAAATCATTTCAGCTTGTAAAAGTATGTGTATATCTTTAACCATGTTTGTTTTTGGCAAAATGTGTAATAGTGACACACTTTTATCCCTAGAGCCTGCATATCTGCAGATATTTAGACCACATTAACATATACAGTAGAGTACCGTTACAGTAAGCAAGCTCTCTGTGGATTTAGTGCATTAGCATTGTTATGTAACATATAGAGCTCTGCAGAATAACTGGGTCTCCTGAAAATTGTGCCAACACTGGCTTCAGAAAAGTCCCGAGATTAGTGTTGACTTACTGTATCTTTTGTGAAGCGGCTCAAAATGTATGAAAACACTTTGTTTCTTCATTAGAGGTAATCGTCTGTAAAATATCACTTTATTATGAATGGGAAGAAGTCTATCTCAGGACATTAATTCCACTCTGCTAATTTATAATCCTCCTGCTTTTCTCCATCGTCATGAAGTGTAATAAAAAGGTTACGAGGCAGCCTGTAATTTATCTTTTTTTATCTAAAGCAGTGTAATCGGGACATCCAGTTTAAATTCATTTTCCATTTATAAGGTGGATAAACTGGTTAACTTGAAATGGAGTACAGGCATTTTTTGTTTTGCATTATATTAGGAATCAGATACTTGATAGGCAGTTAGGCAGTTCACCGTTCCTTGTAAATGTCACTATCCTGTTGTTTTAGTCTGCAAGAAGGAAATTGAGACAGTTTTTAATGAACAAAGAAGCTCTTGACCAGGTTTTTCTTTGTAAAAAATCCTGTATTGATTGAGACTGTCCTTTCTGCCCGTTATCTCTGAAATGCAGATGGATGAAGACAGCAGCTATCTGACCAAATGCTCTCCCACTTCAATAAAATAAGCTACACTGAGTTTGGCTCCTATGAGCTTTTGATAATTTGAAGAGAATCTGCCAATAGCTGGTATTCTCTGCCAATATTCTAGATCACATTCAGTCTTTGAAATTGAATCTGCACCAGCATTGGTCCTTTTGTTCATACACTTGAAAAGAATGATTTAAGTGCCTATTTTACTGTGCAATCTCCAAAGCACTGAATGCTTCACACGTCAGCGCCGAACATGAAACTAGTTAAAGTAATAGTTGGATACATTTCAGAAGCATGTTAGTCTGCACGGCTAAGACGTTATTGTATTTAGCTGCCGTGTGTTAACTGGTAAATTTGAAATCTTTTGCAGTCAAACATACTCTTTAGAATTTGAATTTTTTTCTATGGAAGCTCTATACAGAATATTTAATTTTTATGGATGAAGGACAGATATCGAAGTGATAGAAAAGTCACAACGCCTCTTCGTCTTTAAGCAAAACCGACTTAATCCCATGTCACACCGAAATGGCAGTTAAGGAGTTGAAAACAACATTAAGAGCTTCTGGGGCAAAAACATAGAAAACCAGAACTTGTTTCATCTTTGCACATGAAGAAATATTAATTTGATTTTCAGTACAGAAGCATAATATTTGTTTAACAGACTCCAGGCAAGAAAGGCAATAAGGTTAGAGTTTTCCTTTAGCCACACATTCATGACATATTATTTGGATCAGGATGATGACAGGTCAAATTTGCCATTTATACTTTTGTGTTTGTTTTCATGCAAGTCACGGAATATCAACATTAAGACCGCATCTTTCTAAAATGACTAACTTAAACTAATAATGCCACTAATACCAAGGCTAAATTTCTTAGAATTTTGATTTTCTTTAAGTGGTAATTTACATTCGTATTTGTATTCCTGGCCTGTACTCAGGCAGTTTTGCATGATTCACAGTTACAATAATCTAATCTAATACCAGGCTTTGGTACAGCCAAGACAGCTAGCTTTGGACAGACGAGGAACTGAGGGTCAGATCAAATCTGGAGATCTGGATTACAGTTTGTTATCAGAAATGACTCACATTGAAAACTGGAGCCATTGTGGCTATTGTGGGTGTATGGGTCATGCTGACTTTCTAGCTCCATGCCTGCTGTGTTCAGAGAACTGAAGAATGGCAGAATGGAAAAATGGCACATCGTGGAAACAAGCACAGGCCTATTGCCTTCAGACACAGAAATCAGTCAGTTTGCTCAGGGATTTTGATATTGGGCAATCATTACCTTTTTTTTTATTTCTATACATATGATTCAACATACTTTTTTATGTCAACTGAAACTTGAAGAAAACACGTACAATGTTGGCATTCACAAAAACAAATACAACAACAAGAATGCAGTTATTATTCCAGTTCCACTTCTGGTAAGCTTCTGAATATGGATTTGAACTGTGTTTTATTGATTTTTTATGAACAAATGCAGATGCAGATAGCAGCTTTGTGTTACCCCCTAATGTCCAGGGACTCAATCAAGATTAGCAGTTTGTATTTTGCTACGTCTTTCTCTCTCCTGCCCTCCGTCTGTTTGGCAGGAAGACAAGATCTGTTGAGATTCAGCCCACAATCTGGACACTCAGGTCAACTCCACCAAACAGATACACTAACAGCGAGTGAGAGAGAGAGACCAGGGGCAGAAACCTGGCAGTGCTAAGAAGTCCTTTAGCAGATTTTTTAAAAAGAGCTTACCATTTGCTCGTTCCTTTGTGAACTCCAGCCAAGAAAGAAACAAACCTCCTTTATTATCATATAACATAGACTGAAGCACCGCAGTGAAGGATGGATTAGAATGTTCAGGTTCATTAACCTATCAATTTAGCAAAGACCTGATAAGGCAGAGGAAATTCACAGGAGGCGGAATTAAAATATATAGAGAGATTTAAATACATTTCTGATCTCTCTGTTGGGGAAAAACTTAATTTCTCTCTCAGAGCTCCTCAGTGCAGTTGGCAGTATATCCTGCTGAGAGTTTAATTGGTGTAACCTTTCCTCTCAGTCTCAGTTTTGTGCAGGAAATAAGCTATAAGGTTACTTTAGATACCTGGGATACTGTGTAAGTGTTCATTGCCTCATTATATTTTTCAAGCCTCTGGTCTTTTTACATAAACCGAAGAATGTTTATAATTAGGAATGATTTATACATGTGTAAATGCCATATTTTGGCATAAATTGCTGCTCTTCTCGAAGATGTGCATTAACAGCCATTTACTTGCAATTTGATTTATGTGCATTGATTTGATTCATTGTAATTAAGTGCAAACCAAGGTTAGACTGATGAACACTGAATCGTCACGCTGAGGGAGGCTTCAAATAAAACACGGGTGCATGTTGCACCTGCGCAGCCTGAGAGGAAAAAGATATGAACTTCAAAAGATGATTTCTTACTCTACGTGTGAGCCAGCTTAGCTGCAGGTTAAAATTTTGCCATGAATCTCATCCCACTTGCTCACATGCTTTACATTTATAATGCTGTAGGTGAAATCCAGGATTTCCAAGTAATGGACTACATGTAATTAGGATTATCTAATCAGACTATAAAAGCTAAATAGGTATAATCAACTTAGATAAAAGTTTTGTAATTATTTTATAAGTGGAATGTTAAGTATACTTTGCTTGTGATCGCGTGCTTATGATGAAAAAAGGCATCTGACATATGCATATGGCTATTTACAGTTCTATATGTTTGTGTAAATGACTTGATTTGAACTGAAAGTTACATTTTATTTGCACAGAAAGAAGAAAATGTGGCCATTTTTAGTATAAGGTGCAGCACATCCATCTGGTGGTAGGATTACATGTTGTTTGCATGTTAATCTATTGGATCATGCTTCTAATCTCCATGACATTTTTACTAAGTAACTGACAATCTGACCCAACCTTTATGACATAAAGTCTGTGATATTAAGAAATTTAAGGAAATTAATAAGATTGGTTATCGAGAATCTGTTCTCAGCTGGAACCAGTTGTGCATTTTTCTCAGCAGTTTCTTAAAAGCACTCGGCCTGCTGCACGTTAAAGCTTCACAAGATTTCAGCAAAACAGCACAATGCAATTACTCTGCAAAGTTATTTAATATACAATAGACAACAGCGTTTATATTTCTACTGGTGCTTTTTTTCAGTTAATCAGTTATAGGTTTTCCAGTAAGCCAGGCAAATTGATAAGCAAATAAAACCTGGACCATTCAACTGTTGCTTCAAAATGAAATAAATCAATAAATAACTTTTTTATTGTAATCATACTTTTCCAGAAGTGGTATGCCAGAGAGTGTTTTCTATCATACGTTTTAACCATGATAGCATGAATATGCTAAAAATAAATGTAGCTAAGGAGGATTAAAAAAAGGGCACATCATGCATGACAAAAACAATTATAGGGGATGCTTGAACTAAATACTGGCTGTTTTAAGTGCTGTTTATCCATCAGGACTGTTCTGGTGAGTTTCTCAAATTTGACAGTATCTGTCCTCTTTGAAAACTTATACCAAAAAAAAATGTAGATGGATAAATAGCACTACAAACTGGTGAAAAAAAAACATATATCTAATGTTATGGGCAATATTTGCTTTTAAGGTAGATATCAAAACTGGAGAGGGGTTTAATATAAACAATATGACCCCAGAAAGGAACAAATAGAATAAACAATTTGAGCATCATTACAGAGAAAAAGCAAATAGGTCTGATTGTTTAAAAGGTTTTGGAAAAAAGACAGATGAAAATGTACTGAGTGGATATAGAGCAACAGCAGGAGGAGGATGACTCTTGAGTCCTTGATTGGATAAAAGGCTCCAGGGAAATAAAAGATGGAAGTGGAGCCCAAGGTTGAACCAATGCTGCGTTTATTCTTTAGAAAAGTGGAGTACAAGGGTTATTTTATTGGAGGAGCTGGTTTGTTTTTTGAACTTGGGTAAAAAAAAAAAATTCAGCCTTCAGGGATCATCGAAGTGGCACTGCTGTACACTCCTGTCCCAGAACGGTGACAGGAAACAGAGCATTTTCTGTCACTTACAGCAAGATCCACCCTTCATTTCCCCCTCCTTTTTTTAGGTTCAGCATTAACTTCACTGAGACGACTTTGATAAAGAACAGGCCAGCAGCAAACAATGTTGTAACTCCAGGCTACACTTTAAACCCTGAGAAAGAAAGAAAAAAGCACTCAAATGGATGTTGTCTTTTTTCTCTCAGAAACTCACTTTTTACTGGAGGACACGTTTACTCATCCCAGTTCAGATGGGAAGTGACAGAAGCAGAGCAGAGAATAGAGAGTGCTCATCAACCTGATGTGTTGTAGAAAGACTGAAAAAGCAGACAGAGCGAAAGTATGACCACAACTCAGAACCACAGAGTGCTGGACGACACACGTCAGATTTGGTTACGTCTGCTGCTCGCTAGTGGAGTGCTGATAGACTCAAGCTCACCGACAAAACTCTTGGATGTTACAGATGTGTTTCTGGAAATACTGGGATGCAATTATGCAGAGAGGAATATATTCTACAGGATTGTTTGCAATGACATTATGTAGAAGACAACAACAACCCCTTTAATGACTACAAAGATTACTAAACAAAATGAACAGAGTTTTCAGTGTTTTTTATTATAAATGAAAAGATAGATGTCAAGAGATACACCGTGGTATTTTATGAGTTGTAGAGAAGTTTGTGAGGCTTCTGCAGAACATGTTATCCACTGGAACAGGGGATAGCATGACAGTGGTGAGGTGTGCTGTAGGAGTAACAGATGGGTTCAAAGTTGGGGTGGGATTACTTCAGGGATCACCTCTGAGCCCCTTCTTGTTTACAGTGGTGATGGACAGGCTGACAGATGAGGTCGGGCAGGAGTCTCTATGGACTATGATGTTCACAGAGTTCTGTGAACATCTGCTGTTAGAGTAGAAAGAGGTGGAAGAGACCCTGGAGAGGTGGCGGTATCCTCTGGAGATAATGTTAATGATAAGTCAGTAGAAGCAAGACAGAATACATGTGTGTGAATGTGAGAGAGATGTGTAAAAGTGAATATGCAAGGAGTAGAATAATGAAGGTGGGTGAGTTTAAATACCTAGGGTCAACCCTCCAAAACAGAACAGTACACAAGATAGGTGAGAAAGAGAGTGGAGGCAGGGAGGAGAGTGTGTCATCAGTGATTTGTGACTGAAGGATAGCAGCAAGTGTGAAAGTATGGGCTTACAAGATGGTAGTACAACCTGCTATGATGTATGGTTTGGAGACAGTGGCACTGACAAAAAGACAGGACAACCAGAAGGCACAGCATTAGGAATGAGTATATCAGAGGGACAGCTCAGGTTGAGCAGTATAGAGACACAGAGAGAGACAGAGCTGAGATGGTTTGGACCTGTGCAGAGGAAGAATAGTGGATATACTGGACAAGGGGTGTTAAAGATGGAGCTGCCCGGCAGCAAGAAAAGATTCATGGATGTAGTGAAGTAGGGCATGCAGAGGGCTGGTGTGACAGAAGCAGATGCTTGGATGAGGGTGGGATTGAGACAGATGATCTGCTGTAGCAATTCTTAAAGGGAGCAGCCAAAAGAAGAAGATAAAATACTTTTGTGAACAGTACATACATTTGAGATATATTTATGGTATTTTTATAGAACCACTTTACAGTTTTTTCATCTCAAGGTGATATGGATTATAAGATTAAAACTCTACAAAATTAGAAACTGAACCTCACAAATCCATTGATCATCTACGAGCAGCACTTGGTGATCGTGAGGAGGAAAAACTCCCTTTTTATAGAGATCTTCAATGAACAGTTGGGGTTTAAGAGGGAAAATAAAACAGAAAAACATAGAAAAACCACAGGCAACAAGCAAAACACAAACGTCAAAGACTTCAGGCTTCATAATTGTTTTATCCTTGGCTTCTCCATCTTTTGGCACTTCTCCTTCAGGACTAACTGAAAGGCCTGAGGTGGACTATATTCATCCTTCTTAAGTCAAAACTATCACCTCTGACTATGAATAATGGACTAATATTATCGTATCCAGTCTTGGAGTCCAATTTTACCATGTACACTATAACAACTTAGTAAGGATTGCTTGTCCTCTGAATTCAAGTGACGAAAGAGCAAATTCAGTTTTGGACCTACAAAAAGAAAATTAAATCCAGTCTGCTTCAACTCAATGGGTCAGAGGTGGTTTTCATGTTTTTTTACATGCTGAATTTCTGCAATTAGTTTACTACTTTCACTTGCTTGTCCAGAAAATCTTCAGGTCTGAATGGGTTAATGATAAAAGCAAACTCGGGGATGTTGTGGATCTGCTTCCCATTGTCTGGCTCCATCATGTCTTGAGCTGCTGTCACAGCTCCCGTTTGATAAACTAAATAATAAATGAGCAGGCTGTGACTTACAATAGCTCTGTGTGACCTGATCTTACAGGTTCAGCAGGTTCAGACATAAAATGCATGGTTTATCCACCAAAGATCTGTCTGTTTTTCCTATTGCTGTGTCAAAGCTGTTCTGAGAGAAACTCTTCTTTTACTTCTTCTTGCCTGCTGCTGTAGTCTTACCTGAGACTGAATCAAATTGCTACTTATGTTAGCAGAAAATAGAGCTTGATTGGTTTTATTCAGTTATGTAAAAAAAACAAAAAAACAAAGATATTGTTTGTATTGTTCTGCCAACATGAAACTAAAAAAAGAGACTCCTTAGAAATGACTCCCTCTCCTTGGACATTTGGTCCGGATTGTGTTTTATACCCACAACATTTCCACTCAAAAGACTTTCTCACCACTTTATGTTTCAGTTTTTCCACATTCAACACTTTGCCAACCTGCTGGGCTACAGTCCAACCATAATTATATCCAATCAGAGCTGCCTGCCCACTGTGGAGCTCTCAGCAATCCTGAAACAATTATAGTACTTTATGACAATGAACCAGTGGTTAACATTTTAAAAGGTTCTCTTTGCAGCCTGTATCACTGGTAACTTTTAGAGTATCTGTGTCAAGAACATTTTACTCTTTTACTTTTTATATCCCGGTTAATATAGCTTGTGAAAGGTTCAGAAGAAAGAGCTGTATGATAAATAAGTGGACTAATGTATCTAAGGGAAAAACCTTGCATTTTGTCTAAACATGCAGTGTTTTCTTTAGATCACCTAATAATGTAAATTTGAATAAATCTCAGAGCACTGCTGCTTTTCACTCTAGTTTGTCTCTTGATCCAACTATTTTTGAAAGGTACATCACTACAGTCATTAAATATTCACCTGTCCTGACAGTTACGTAATACCTTTACCGACAAACTCCTTTCAGTCATGCTGGGTAGCACTCTGAAGTGTTTCTCTGTAAACGCTGCAAGGTTTAAACTGCAGGTAGTGCTTTTCTTTTGCTTTGAGAAAGATCCAAAGTCAAACACACCAAATGATAATATCTTGAAAAGGATTTAAAGCAGCAAGGGTAGAAAATATGTGGAAAATACTGTGTATCAACTCTTACTGTTTTATCTTTCTTTAGTCTTCTTTGAATATCAGAGCCCTGCTGCTTTTTCCTGCAGGTTTTGTTTTGTTTGGTAAATTGCCTTTGCTGTCATTAAATTTCAAATTCAGTGACTGATAAGTGAAATACTAGTTAGTGCATGTGAAGAACACTCACATCCAGAATGTGGTTTAGGAGTAGTTTTGCAAGGTTCTTTGACTTTTTGTTGTAATTGTTCGTATTATATTAACATTCTTGACTATAGTGTCTACAAATTCATTGAAAAGACCAAGAGCAATCATATTATCTAATCCACTGATCCTTGTAACATTTATTATGCAATATATCTTACATAGCAGTGTCACAGAACCTCAGTTATATCCAGAAACCATTAAGCAGATCAGTGAGCTACAATGTTACACTCTGTGGCACACTGGAATGTCCCATAATCACATTAAACACACTGCAGTTTATTTTAACTCAATCTGCTGTCATATTAATAGTAAATGTGCATTAATTCACTGAAGCAAATAGCCCTAACCAATGCTCTGATTTCTCCTATTTGGGTATCATTTCATGACATGCTATATCACATATATTCAAGAGTGATAGAGAGACCCAAATGCTGATAATTGAAGCACACTAAATTAACACACAACAAGTAGTTTGTTGAGGCTAAAGGTCAGGATCTCAAAAGTTCAAAAACAAATAGAAACACAAACACCTTGAGGAACAAACAATGAGAAGACAGGGGTGAGTAACAGACAGAGAACGGAGAAGCACTGAACTATTTATGCACATGAGGGTTAGCAGGGAAGCGGAAACAGGAGGGAAACAAGACACAGCTGAACTTAAACTAGACAAAGAGACAAAGTAAAAGTAAATGCAAGAGACAAGAGACAAATAAAACAGGTGAGTGACAATAAGTGAAACAGGAAAACATAGAGATATAAGTTAACTTTACAAAGCGGGTAACAGGAGGATGAGACATTAATAACTCTAGAAATACAGTTGGGATAGGCTCCAGCCCTCTGAATTGGATAAGTGGGAGAAAGTGGATGGATGGATATAAATACAAAAAGGTGGCTGAAATTCAAATATTACAAGAACTGAAGTCACATAATGTTTTTGAATAAATGGAAATCCCACCTAAATAATAAACGAAAAACGTGGAAAAACAAACAGGAACACCTAAAGCAAAAAAATTTAAATTACAAAAAAAGGAGAAAAGAGCAGCGATCATGACAAATGCCAGAATGTGAGGAAATACTTGAGAAGCTTTGCATATTTCATGGATAAAAAATATTATCTTCTGATCTTTCATGCAGCCCCTCAGTTCATCCATGGTCTGATATACTGACGTTTTAGCTCCTCCCCCTTTAGGTTTCTCCTGCCTGTGTCAGACAAAAGATTTGATTAGCAAGTGTTTGGGGGCATTTAAGGATATCCATCTCATCTTTAAAAGACTTGGAAAATGTGTATAAAGATCAAATAAAACTAAATGTGTTTTCTTTATATTACATGATGTAGTAGATATGGATACTTTTTTTTTATCTTCCTTTACAAAACATATGGGCTATGCCTGAAATTAAATGTCAAAGCAGCAGGCAACAGAATATTTACATGATGTCAAAGAAAATTTGTCTCATAAGGTTAATGAGGACACCGTATGTTGCTGTGTCTGCTTTTGTGTGTGCTGTTAGCATCTTTTAATTTATAACATTTATGTGCAGGTACAACAGATGAAAATTAGCCTTTTGGCTGAATCTCTCACATTAGCAGCATCCTTACAGCATGTTAATTAACATGTGTTAACACTCATAGAATAATAATGGGTTAAGAAACTTGAGGGAAGTAAGACTGAAGATTAAATTAATTTAATAGAATGTGTACTGAAAGTTTAGCATGTCGTTTGCAGCCCATATTGATTTTTAAATATTTGTCCATATTCACTCCAGTACTGACATCCAAATGCTATAAAGTGAAAACCCTGAATATTTTCTGGTTTTCTGTCTATTAAAAGACACATTTGGTCTCCTTAAGGAAGACTCACTACTTGAGTTGCCACATTGCAGCTTATAATCTTGCTGAACAGACGTTTCACAAAAGAAGCAGCTGTGGCTGCTGATGATTGGCTGACTTCATCTGTTCTTTGCTCCAACCATTAAGGGTAAATCACATGTCATTACTGCTGTGTGTCTGTGTGCCTCTGAACAGACACGGTGTGTGACCCACAGCGTTTGTGTCAGCCTATCAGTTCGTGTTTTATGATACCAGAAGTCCAGTAAAACACTGGAGAACCTATGCTGATGCTGCATTTAAGTCACGTGGGACAAAAGAGGCTGTCATGGTTACAACGTAAAAAGCTTGATTACTTTTCGTCCCACTTGACAGATTTTTTTTTCATTTCTGTGCATCCAAACGTTGGTTTGTTTTCCTCACTCATTCCCATCAGTTTGCAGGAAGTTAAGGTTTTATTCCAATAACAACTGAAATTGCAGATTTTTGTTTTTTTGTCATAAATAATATTCTTAATGGCTATCTAACACATTTTTTTGGCTTGTCAAACTAATTTCCTTTAATGTTTTGTTATTGTTAAATCATCCAATAGTCTAATATTAATTTTGACCTTATAAATGTCAGTGCTTATTTAGTGTCATCAGAGCTTTCAGGAAAATCTAATACTGCCATTTAAAACTATTGCTTAAATGCCAATTTAAAAGGTATATTTAAAAGTTATAACTTATAATGTCTCTACCATGAAAATGTAATAAAATGCTCAGCTAACCAGCCAAGGCAAATCCACTGCTAAATGTCTGCATAAGTATTCAAAGTGTTCACTAAATCTGAGCTCCAAACAAAATCTTTGCTATAGTTTGTGATTGATACACGGTGTTTTATTTGCCTGGGTGGAGCAGATAAGCATCACCACGGCAGAATGTGCTGGGTTTTAACACATACCAAACATGCCCGGCTCTTTTAGCTCAAAGTCACAGTGGGAGGGAAAAATTAAGTGGTTTTTCCTTTCAGTATAGTCTCATTTTAAGAAAAATCTATGAAGACTAATTCCCAGTCATTACTGTAATTACTGTAGACAAAAAAAGCGACCATCACCAACAAGATTGGCAGCTTTTGTGCTGCATTTTGCAGGTTGTGGCCCCAGGTTAGATTTAGACGGAAATCTGTTGGATTGCCTCGTGCCACTAAGCAGGAGGTTGGTGCTGCTTTCTATGGCGAACCAACCTTTGAAGAGAAAATCATTTCTAATGTGTTTATCCTCGTCGGTGAAGCCACAGGCTCTCGGGAGAGGGGGAGGAGAGAGATGAAACAACATCTAAATGTACAAATTCAGCCTTAATAAATTGAAATAAATAATTAAAAAATTCTCCTCATTTTCACATGTTCGCTTGGACCTGTCTCCATCTTCCGTCACCTTTAATTCTTGTCAACCTTTCGCAGTAACTGAACGCACACAGCAGTGACCTGGAGCAGGAGTCCAAAAATAAATCCCCTCATTCGCTCATTTGCTTAGAATCGAATTTTGCCTCCCAGGAGCCAAACATCAAAGTAAATGCGAAAGTGGTTTTGACTGTCTGGTTTCTGGAATTTGGCAGCTTGGATTTACTGACTACACAGCCAGTGTATTTGACAATTAGTTGGATATGTTTTTTTTTTTTTTAAGTAAGATCATGTCATGGCAAAAACATGGCAAAAAAAGAAAAAGGTTCCACTTAAACGTGGGGTAGGCCAAACAATCCAAGAAAATAACCATTTAGTAAACTGCAATTCAAGTGGTCTGAGAGGGTATCAAACTGTTTTCAGACTTTACAAAATCTACCTCCTGGCACAAGTTTTTGAGTTCTATTACTAATGTTTCCTCTCGTTTGGTGGTTGTTTCTGAAGTATTACCCAATCACCGGCAAAGTTTATATAAACACATATTAAAAAGGCAGAGCGCACAGTGAGTCAGCTGCCTTTGGTGAAACACTTCATTGACGTAACAGGGTCTTCGATGTACTGCCAAAATTCATACAAATGAATATGACGAATAGAAAAAATAGCTTAACCTAATAATTTTAGCAGTAGTTTAAAAGACAGTGGATCGTTTCTTCACTTTTGGATTCACAGACCAAATTTTGCTATTTTATGACAGTCTCCAGGCAAAGAGCACAATTTTCCAGTGCCTGATCATCCTGTCATCTCCCCAAGAACAGATACAATTGCTGTGGAGCAGAAGGGTATTAACATTCTCTCATTAGGAGAGCACAATCCACTTCTAAAATGCATGCTGTGTGGCCCAAACACAAAAATCAGAACAGCATTAGAACTGTAGGTTAGACACAAACACACACGCACACACACACACACACACCAGGGAGTTTATTTTCCACTTTAGGAGAGGATTTATCCTACTATAATTAGTGAACATAAGTGGCCAGGTATGATAAGTCATAAGTCAATTGCATTTCTCTTTTTTTCTTTAGGCTGAACTAATTTATTCTGTTTTTAAATGTTAATCCTCCACTCTTCAACGTGCCCTTCCCACACACAGCAGTCTTTTACTGACAAACACATACACCGGGTCAAAAAAGAAAAAAGAGTTGTCTCTCTGCAAACACACAGTCACATTAAACTATAAACTCAAACCAAAAGACAGAAAATCATACTTCTGTTTTCTCTTATTTTGAGATGATGACTGACCTAAACCCACGTGCCCACATATGAACACGTGCAGGCAAACAGATCTATGTAGCAACTTGATATGAATTGTATTATTATTGTATTTTTATTATATTATGATATTTGGCCTTGTTGGAATCTGTAGTATTTGTTGATGGATTTTTGAAAAATGTTTTTACCATAGCATTTCATAAGTCACATGCAAGATATTTAATAGTTGTGAATTATCCAGTGCATTTTTGTTCCCTGGTAAATACAGATTTTGTTCTATTTCGGGATATATAAAAGGGGACACAACCAGGTGATGCTTCAGGAAAGACAAGTCATACAGTAGTCATAGTCATAATCTGCATAATGACATACACCAGCCTTCCCTTTATGGCTTGTAGAGAGATTTGTCTGCTCAGTTGAGTGGAAAAAAATGTAAAAATCAACCTCAGCATCTGAATTGAAGTTAGATTGGATGAATACTGACTCAAATATTCTGCAAGCTCTTGTGTTAGACTTGTCCAATGAATAATATTATATAAAATCTGTCTAAGTGTTGAAAATCTATTTTTTCAGTGATTCTTCATCCATTCATATTACCTCTTGCTATCTCCTTGGTGATTCTTTTCACCTATATTTCATCAAAGGAAAACAAAAGCTTAACACCAAAAAAAACCCTTCCCATTAATTTAAGCCTTTAATTCGTTCTCCATCCTCAGTCCTCGAGATCTTCTTACATCTTTCCCTTTTGGATCTCCTTTTATTCTCACTGTAGTGTCCCCAACCTGTATTTGAACACCTCCTCCCTCTTTCTTTTCCTTCAGAGATCACTTGTGCGAAGGCAGATCAATCCTTTAGCGCCTGTTTCTCTTTCTCCTCCTTCTGTCCCTCCAGCGCAGCAGAGGGCCTACATCTCATATTCCGTTTTTTACTATTTCATGTATAATGCAGTAGGTCCCTTCATCAAAGTGAAAAAATGTCTGTCAGAGCAGAGGGCAGGCCAGAGGTTCAGAGTCAGAAAGAAGCACAGAGGGGTCTGACAGCTGAGAGAAGAGCTGCCTGACCACCGTTCGACCAAAATACATTTCTTTGTTATTTCTTATCATCTGACCATGAGGGTGAATATTTTTGCAACAAATGCACAACATCTGAAACATTATCCAGCATTCCTTGTGCAATGTTAAGTTAATCCTTATTAACATGTTTGAATATGTGTAGGCTACACAGAAACAGACAAATGAAATCATCTTAAATGTGCAGCTTTTGTCATATTTTAGAGTTTCAAGAGGTGAATGCAAAACACAAGGGGATGTCAGCTGGGTAACAAGAACAACCAGACTGAAAAAATAAAAACAGAAGAAGTAAAACTAACAGCAAAACACAAGCGATGGGGAACTATCAAAATAAAACAGGAAGAAACTCAACAGGGGATCACCGAACACAGAGATAAGGATTTAACAAGATACAGGAGGATACTGGAGAGACTCGGATAATAAACCGGTACACACAGGATCAAATATAAATAGGCTGGAGTGGTAATATAATAGGATTTCTAAAATATTAAAAAGCTCATTGTGAAGTAATAGTGGAAATTAACAGCAATCAAACTCAACCAGACATACCTCATGAAGCTGAAAACAGTAATAAAACCAAGTGTTACAACACGCTCCAGCAACACAAAGACCCCGATCAGAAGTCAGGACTGAAGAATAGAAAAACTGAAGACTGGAAACAGCAAAATCTACACACCATGACAGCTTTTTAAAAATGTAGGAATCCGTACATTAAACACAGAGGACTACCACTGTTAGCGTTGTCCAGATTTTTCAACAACAAAATTTGAATTGCAGGAAATGGTGGAAAAACAATAACTGTGATCTACTTCATGATATGCAAATTAAATATTTATTTATTTAGTAAAACAAGTAAACCTCTTAAGATTGAGCAACTTTTCTGGAAGAGTATCCTGTACTGATATAAGAAAGACTGAAACTGCATGTTTTTCAATGGCAGGGGAAACCAGAGCTACTAGAGGAAAGTTCTCAAACACAGGGAGAACATGCAAACTCCTCACAGAAGGGAGCTCGTGAGCCTCTTGCTGTGAGGCAACAATGCTTATCACTGAGCCAATGTGATGCAAACAAACAAATATGGCAGAAGTGTTGCATTAGTTTTTGACTCCCTTAGACATTTTTGTCTCTTCCATCCACCTTGGAAGTAGGTCAAGTTGTGCTACCTCAGTTCACCAAAACAATAGATTTACAATTTCCTCTTCGTTTACTTGGTTTTCTTTTTGAGACTTGTTGAGACAACATACAGCTTTTCTTTGTGTTTTTTTTGTTTGTATGTTTTTTATCTTTTCACACCTCACACTTTTGATCTTTTTATTAAAAAGATACAAAATGTGAATGGTTGTCTCTGTGTGTTAGCCCTGGAGACCTGTCCAGGGTGTACCCTGCCTCCTGCCCTGTGGTAGCTTGGATACGTTACAACTCCCATCACCCTGTTATGGATAAGCAGGAGAGAAAGGATGAATGGTAGAAAAAATGTATTTAAAAAGATTTCAAAAAGATTTTCAACCATTTTATTTTTATCTTTATATTATATTTTTATATCATGAAAAAAATCCCTATGGGAGTATGTTTGTCAAAACGCTGAGTACTGCATCTTATTATGAAACTTACCATCCATCCATCTTCTTCTTCGTATCCAATTATGGGCTATCCCAGCTGTCACTGGTTGAGATGCGGACTATACCATGGCCTGGCTGCCAGTCTATCACAGGGCATTTGGACATAAATATAAAATGTAATGAATATATGGAATTTAGCTGCAAATGGCACATCTTATGTAGTCAATGAAGCATTTCTTGTCTTGGAATATTGGGTGTGTTGGTGGTGCTGCTCGTTGCAGGGAATGAAGATTTACAGTAAATGATGATTGGGCCATTACTTTGTTGTTTAGAGGTTAATTTTGGCCTGATTGTTACTCTAAAGGAAAATTCTGAAGGTTGCCTCAATTAATATAAATCATTCTCTGATCCGGAAGTAGCCCACCAGTTCTGTTAAGTTTGTTGTAAATATAGTCTTATATGTCTTTAAATTTTATCTGGCTCTAGATCAAAGCTTTGTACACTGTATGAGCTGACATTACTGCTATCAGAGCAAAATCACTTGAAGTGACTTTGGGCCATGATGATTCATATCAGTCAAATCCTGATTTACAAACCTGCACTGACCTCAGACGCTGTCACTGTCTCTCCCACACAAAGCCAACATGTTTTATATAAACATTTTCCCCAAGCCATTTTTATCAGCTAGCTCTGTTATGTCAGAATGCTGTACAGTCTTCACCATACTGCTGGACTACGGCCAAATGATGATTCACACTCACGGACTGGAGCATAATTATTATATTGGTGTCCAGGATTCTAGGAATTACTGAGTTAGGCTCAGAGTATACACACTAACCTGTATGAACAAGGCCTCATTTCCCTCTGGGCTTGTCCTGCAGCTACTGCAGACCATTTCCTATTGACTATGAGATTAGAGGCCATTTACAAAACTAATCGAATGAAAAGAGACAGGAAACTCACTCAGGTAATTTTTCTTTGACTGGAACTGAAACAATGGTGAAAAAGCTCATTTTGATTGAGACTGGCACTTTTTACAAAAGGCTGCACAATGCAATGGTGATTAATGAATTTGCAGCTGACGTTTCCACGGCAATATGTCGTTTACAGTTTATCTTGTATCCATTGCTTGGTGTGCATTGTTTTGCATATGTTTTTAGTCACCATATGAACTCTTTTCTAGTTAAAGATCTTTCACTAGTGATATTTTTCTGCTATTTTCAGTCTTTCTGCTTGACATATAGAGTTGTCTGTTCTGTTCGTCAAAACAAGTAATATCACAAAAACAAATAAGTAACATAATCTTAGGTGAACATTAAGAGGTTATTAGAACTTGGAAACTGGCAGGAATAAAATTTAAGTGCATAGCTCAGTACTGGCATAAAACTTTGTAACATTTGGTAATATATATATATATATATATATATATATATATATATATATATATATATATATATATATATATATATCATATTGATTATTTTAGGCACCATTTTAAAGCTAGTTATTATAATATATTG
>VUQG01020422.1:0-10527 GCA_015106755.1 Etia nguti
CTTTTACATTTTGAGAGAAGCCAATTGAGTCTAATAACAGATTAAATGCCATGTTGAGGCTGTCATTTTTAGCATCTACATGAATGTTAAAATCACCCACAATAATTATTTTATCTGAGCTGAGCACTAAATCAGATAAAAAGTCTGAGAAATCAGACAGAAACTCTGTGTAAGGCCCAGGTGGACGATAGATGATAACAAGTAAGACTGGTTTCTGAGTTTTACAGCTGGGGTGGACAAGGCTGAGCATCAGACGACAGCAGCAGCGGGCGAATTCTTCCATGTCGCCGCAGCGGGACCTCTCTTTTTTGTCATCCCAGCCCGACCGATCTTCACTGGCCACCTTCCTGGCAACAATGTGGTCAGAGGATGAGGAGCCTGTCTCCTTTGCATCCACCTCCTCAGCTTCGTCTTCCTCGCCACGGTCAGAATTAAAGACTTACCTGGAGCAACTGGCCGTGGTGAGTGAGAAAGACTGTTTATTCTGAGGCTGTTACAGCTCAATGAACTTAAGTCTCCAAGCCTGGAATTATAATTACAGAGAATGTTAACTCCTGCTCAGAAGATTTAACTACTAAGACTGCTACATGGTTTCTCTCAGAGACTAAAACTCTCCCTCTGGGTACAGGCTCAGCCACCTCTGGACCCCTGGAGGTTTTGAAACCGGTGCAGCCCTGTTTAGCCGTCTGTCTACGCTTGAAGCTCAGGCGAGCTGACCCAGCCTTCCCCGTCGTCTGCTGGGAGGTTGGGCGAGCTTATCCAGCCAGCTACTTACTCCACATTGCTGTCAGTGCCTGAGAAATGTCCTGAGTAGACTGTGTGCACTGCGCAGCTCCAGCTAGCTCTGTCTCTGCCAGAGGCCTCCACACCGTCTGGTTCTGATTCAGCTCTGCCACAGCACCCCACATGACAATATATGATTTGAAAAGCATTGCCATAGACCCTGACATCTGATGCCCAGACATACTTTCAGAAAATTTATTATAAAAGCTGTTTAGAGTTATCTTTCTAAACTCCCGATGTGCTTCAGACTTTTACAAACTACACACTATTGAAAGGCATGTGAAATCTGTAGCTTTTTTCTCTTTTTACTGTCACTTTATGTGCAAGCCACAGAGGGTACTGTGCAGTATAAGGTTCTATGGAACTCACCATCATTAACAATAGCAGTCAGCATGCCCCCCTTCTTGTTGGCTTGTTGGTTGTAGGATAGACACTGCAGATCTCTGAAGCTGGGTGACCCCTTGGGACAGGGAGGGGCTTCACAGGCCTTGTGTTCCACACTGGCCTGTGGGCAGTGTCGCCCACCTGGACCAGGTCTGCGCGCGCGCCCACACACACACACACACACACACACACACACACACACACACACACACACACACACACACACACACACAGTGTGAACACTTAGTTTAGAAAAAAAGAAGTCTAGAGTGTTAGTATTAAAGTAATACATGTAAACATGTAAACATTGCATAAATTGACATAAAATGACATTCAGCCAAACTGGGTAAAATATTGGAAATAATACTTTCATAATGTCTGTAGGACCTTTTTAGTACTAAAAGCAGTATTTATTTAAACTCATTCATCATTTGTCACACAGTAGGTTATTACATGCAAAAGTGCCTTAAACCTACTACTTCTTTTTAATAGCCAGCAAGGGGACACCTCTTCTGATTGCAAAAAGACCCTTGCCCTGTGTGACATCACTTTACACTTTATATTAGCTTCTGGTCTTAATCAGCAGCGGCAGTGTTTGCGTTTCCCAGTCAGCATATGCAATATATATAAGTGAATATATTTTTCAGACGTTGGACATTTCTGTACTATAAATCCTTCGTAGACTGATCATATCATTTGGGATACTGACTTTTTTTTGTGGGATAAAAGCCACCATCAAAATTTAAATGGAAAAAAAAAAAACTTGAGACATGTAAAAGTTTACCTTTGAGATTAATTTACAAAAAGAAAAGTTTTTGCAATATTTTAATTTTTCAGATATATAAACTTCAAATACTTGTGATGTTAATGAGACCAAATTTGAAATCATAACAAAATGCCCCCTCTTTGCTTTCTGGTCTCATGTAGGTGAATGTTTAATATTAGTAAGCAAATACACACAGACACACAGACAAACAGGTGACATACGGAGGGTTGTCACATTTCCTCTGTCTGAACTGGACTCCAGTACCACAGGTCCTGCTGCACAAGCTCCACTGGCTCCATGGACTCCAGTCACCATCCACATGCTGGGGGATGGGAGTCTTACTGACACATTCGCCTGCCCTGCACCACTGACACAAACATATTAAGATGTTTTCACAAATACTATATTCGTAATTTATTGATGCTAACACCCAATATAAGCTACTGGACTGAACGACCTATAGCTCTGAGGATTTGTGAATGGATGCAGATTGTTTTTGAGAAAAACAGTCCTACCTTGTCTGCCCCACACTCCGTTCCGTCCAGGGGAGGATCCAGTTTAGTCTTGCAGGATGTCTCTCCCTCTATTAAGCACCACAGCCCAGCACACATAAGGTGCTGAGATACCCAGGCAGACATAAAGATGATAGCATGAATTCCCATATAAATGGCAGTGTTAACATAATATGTTCAAAGTTTTGATTAATTTACCAACAAACTCTTTCAAAACATATTGTTTCTTTTCTCTTGTCTTTTTAGTCAGTAAATTAAACACAAAACTTCTCGTTGACATTCCACAAAAAAGACTATAATTACACTCATTTCCAGAGCAGTGAAATCATGTGCATGTTTTCATAGCATATCAGCATCTACTACACATGACAAGATAATAATTATATATTAAACAGAAAAAAGAAAAGGAAAAAGGGACCTGTCTCCAACACAACTTGAGCTTCAACACATGCACATCATCCCCCAGGAGGTTAGAGGAAGATTTTTAAACCTTTAATTTTATTAATTTCTTCTAATGAAAACAAATGGTTTTGTAGAATTGTTAGACCCTTGCCCTTTTCATACTAAAAATGTTATAAGCTGGTCACGGGCAAAAATATTTGAAGGGTGGGACATTAATGAAAAAAGTTTGAGAAACAATATCCTAGTGGTTGGTGTGTGTATTTCATTTACGTAAATCACTACATGCATACCTGCTGCTAATTAGCCAGCACTCTGTCTACAAACAATACAAATGCACAAACACTACTCAAATCACAAAGCATAAAATTACTTGTTCTTTTCATACTCAGATGAGATTACATATTGTTGCTCATTCACTAAGGCTTACCACACAAACCACCAAATCATCTAAATCATGGGTGACCAACTCCAGGCCTCGAGGGCCGGTGTCCTGCAGGTTTACGGTGTGTCTTTGATCCATCACAGCTGATTTAAATTGCTAAATTACCTCCTCAACATGTCTTGTAGTTCTCCAGAGGCCTGGTAATGAACTAATCATTTGGTTCAGGTGTGTTGACCCAGGGTGATATCTAAAACCTGCAGGACACCGGCCCTCGAGGCCTGGAGTTGGACACCCCTGATCTAAATATACTGCACAGTCCATCAACCCAGCCACAATATGGTGCTGAAACATGGCTGGTGCATTCCTCAAACCAAATGCCATCACTTTCCTGGAATACAACCAAGACGGAGTAAAGATGGAGCTCTTTTTGAGAAGGAACTTGCCAATAACCTTTTCTGATCAAACCACAATAAAACCTATGCATCTTTCACTCTTTTGCAACAACAACCATGGAGATGCTCAAGTCGATGAGGAATACCATGCCTAAGCATGTACTCAACCTCAGCTTCTACACATTTATGGTTCCCAAGAGAAACTCTAAAAATGCTGGCAAATAGGCTGTGCATCCCCTACATCAAGGTCATGCTGAACCCAATCTGTGCAAGAAAGCACATCACTAAGCAAACCTGGATACTGTACTTCAAAATGAGTTCACAAGCTTCTGACAAAAGGTCCGGATGACACCGCACATTTTTAAAGGTCTCTGAACTTTTCAGGTGCCCAGAATCTGGGTCAACAGCAGCATCAATGCATATACTTCAGATGGCCTTTATTCAGCTAGCTACCAAAAAAGGACTGACAACTGTATCTCCTCCTTGACAAATAGGAGAAGACATAACAAGGTTTTAACAAATTAACATGAAATAACTTCACCGGCTTCTGATGATCAGGAGCTGACATCAAATAGTTCTTGGCTTTGTCCACTCACCAGTGGACAAAGAGCCAAGGACTAAAGTCACACAACTCAGCACAGCGATCATATCTCTCCTTCATTTTAGCCTGTGATGCAACCAATGTCTCCCTTGGCAGCTCACCTGCAACAAATAAACCGTGCCTAAACCCATTCACATAGTCATTTAAATTTGTTGGAGTATCTGTCGCCACCCATCCTTCAACACAGACATCTAAAAAATATAGCCAAACAACAGATCATTTGGGCAGTCATCCCCGGTTCAGTACAATATGCACGCAGAAGAAATTCAAACATTTGGTGAAACAACCTGAACACAGTGCATGATAAGGTGATGACTTTTGCCTATCCCCCAGCAATTTTAAAACTTGGGCTAACAAATGGGAAAAAATAGATCACTGGTCACTCTAAATAACCCTGGGGATGCAAGACAGAAATGAATCTGACTGTATCTGAGCAGAAAGTATAGCCCTGTACACTGCAAAATACATCCTGCTACTTCTGTAACCAATCATATCATCTATAAACACTAGTAACATTCTAATGAGTTCCTCCTATAGTATTACTGTCACGGTAACTTTAGGTTAAGTTTATATACTTCGATTTGTTGTTTTTCATGGTTTTGGTTCTCTTTATTGTTTTCTGCTTGTGTTATATTTATAGTTCCTAGTCTTTAGGTTTCTGTCTCTGTGCCCTACCTGTGTTCCATGTTTCTTGTTTAACTATTCTTGTCTCAGAGGTGTGTGCGCCTGCCAGATCACATCCCCTACGGCCTGCACGTCCACGTCCTGCACATCCTGCTCGGCCATCAACCAAACCACACCGCAACTGGCCACCTTCCAGACCCTCAACCAAGCCACGCCGTCACTGGCCACCTTCCAGGCCAACTGAGGTTCCCCGCTTCCGTTTTCTCCCTTGTCAAGGTCCTGGAGGGTCTCTTCTTTGTCGCCGCCATCGTCCTCCGGATCCATTGGCCGAGGATTATCGCCGTCATGGGCGGCCTCCAGATCTGCTCCGCACTGCTGTTTCCCACTCGGTTGGCCTCCTGAACTGTCCCACGCAGCCGGCCTCCTGAATTTGTTTCGTTGCTGCCGCTTCCCACGTGGATGGCCTCCAGAGCTGTTGTCGCTGACGCTTCCCACGCGAATGACCCCCAGAACTGTTTTTTTTCTTGCTGTGGACTCTGTTTTTGCCTCCTGTTTTGTACTTTGTTGTAAATCCTCGGTATTTACATTCATGAAGGCAACTGTTGCAGACTTGATAATACACATAACGTGTTCTTGAATTGACCAGAAAAAGATGTTTCTTTTCACCACTGTAGCCTGGCTGTCAAACAATCAGATCTCTGTTGAACAAAGCATTCATTTAAACTTAACTGCTAATGACTTTATAAATTTCTTCACAAACAAAATGTTTACCATCATCATAACTATCTCACAGACATATCACTGCATATAGCTACTTTCAGTAGAGCTGATTTATTTAGACTCTTTTTCTCCAACTGATCTCTCTCAGTTTAGATCAATGTGTCTCCTAGAGACCATTCCTACAAGCTTGGTCAAAGAAGTCCTACCATTAATTAACGGTTTGGTATCAAATATGATGAATCTATCTCTATTAAAGGCCTATATACCACAGACCTTTATGGTGGCAGTAATTAAACCACTAATTAAAAAAAAAAAATCATCACTTGACCCAGCTGTCTTAGCTAATTATAGACCAATCCAACCTGCCTTTTATCTCATAAATTCTTGAAAGAGTTGTTTTAAAACAGCTAACTGACCATCTGCAGAGGAATGGTTTATTTGAAGAGTTTCAGTCAGGATTCAGAATTCACAGCACAGACACAGCATTGGTGACTAACACTGGATTCATGTTTGTGCTTTTCCTGCTTGACCTCAGTGCAGCATTCAATACTGCTGACCACAATATTTTATTACAGAGATTAGTTTTTAGCAAACCATCAGACAACTCACAAGGAAAATGGTAAAGGGACTGATTCTTATACTCTATCTGAGCACTCAAAGCTCTGTGTCACTGTCATGCCTTCTGTAGAGGAAGCAGAGTCTGGGGACGAGGGAGACAACTCACCCATCACTGGGGTGAGGTTACTGAGGTAGTTAAACAAATCCTTGGTGGCCATGTCCCTTGGGTGAATGAGGTTCACCCTGAGTTCCTAAAGGCTATGGAGGTTGAAGGGCTGATCTGGGGAGGTCCCTCTGGATTGGCAGTCTGAGGTGGTCGTTCCCCTGGTTAAGAGGTGGGACTAGAGGGTGCGCACCAACTATAGGGGAATTGCACTCCTCAGCCTCCTTAGGAAGGTCTATGCCAGGATGCTGGAAAGGAGAGTCCATCCATTAGTTGAACCTCAGATACAGGAGGAACAATTAGGCTTTTGTCCTGGTTACGGAACACCGGACCAGTCTAAATGTGTTTTGTGGACTTGGAGAAGGTGCTTCTGGAAATTCTTGGCGTAGCCTCAGGTCTCAGAATCTTGTCTCTGCTTTTTTGCAGATGATGTGATGCTGTTGGCTTCATCGGTTGGTGACCTCCAGTTTGCACTGGAGCGGTTCGCAACCGAGTGTGAAGCAACGGGAATGAGAATTAGCACCTCCAAATTTGAGGCCATGGTCCTCAGCCACAAAAGGGTGGAGTGCTCACTCCAGGTCAGGGACGTGTTGCTGCCCCAAGTAGAAGAGTTTAAGAATGTAGGGGACTTCATGAGTGACGGGAGAGGGAAGCGAGAGATTGACATATGGTTTGGTGCTGTGGCTGCAATGATGTGGACGCTGTACCTCTCCATTGTGGTAAAGAGATAACTCAGTGTGAAAGTGAAGCTCTCGATTTGCTGGTCGATCTATGTCCCTACAGAGATTGTACATACAAGTGGTGGAAATGAGCTTTCTCTGAAAGGTGGCTAGCCTCTCCCCTAGAGGTAGGGTGAGGAGTTCAGCCATTTGGCATTCACCAAAAGGAGCCAGTTGAGGTAGTACAGGTATCTGATGAGGATGCCTCCTGCTCCTGGGCGCCTCCAGGGTGAGGTAATCCAGGCATGTCCCACCGGGAGGAGGTGCCAGGGAAGACCCAGGACACTGACCTGGGAATGCCTCTGTGCTCCCCCTGGATAAGCCGGAGAAGGTGGCTGGGGAGAAGGAGGTATGGGCCTCTCTATTTAGACGGTGCTCCTGTGAACGGGCCCCTGATAAGGGGAAAAACATGGATGAAAGGATGGATAGATGGATGGATAGAGAGATGAGTATGCTATAGGGATTTAAGGCAAAGCAATGCAGTGGTTTGAATGAGATATATCAAACTGTTTCCAATTTGTTCATGTAAATGGGGGGTCTTCATCACACTCTAAAGTTATTAAGTTTGACAAGGTTCTGTGCTAGGACCAATGCTGTTTACATTATACATGCTTCCTTTAGGCAGTCTTATTAGGTCTTATCAATCCATAAATATAGATATCTCTAAAATAACAAAACATCCTGTCTCACAGTGATGCTGAAAACCTAGTTCATGCATTTATTAATTCTAGGTTGGACTATTGTAATTCATTATCAGGCTGTCCAAAAACCTCAGGGATAGGAAAAGCAGAGCATATTTCTCCCATATTGGCTTCTCTTCACTAGCTCCCTGTTAAATCCAGAAGCAAATTTATAATCCTTCTTCTCACATACAAGGTTGTGAATAATCAGCCCTCATCTTATCTTAAAGACCTCATAGCCCCCAACAAAGAACATCGCTCTCAGACTGTGGGCTTACTTGTGATTCCTAGGATATTTAAAAGTAGAATGGGAGGCAGAGCCTTCAGCATTCAGGCCCCTCTTCTGTGGAACCACCTCCCAGTTTGGCTTTGGGAGACACACCCTCTCTACTTTTAAGATTAGGGTTGAAACTTTCCTTTTTGAGAAAGCATATAGTTAGGGTGGATCAGGTAACCCTGAATCCTCCTTTTGTTACACAGCAATAGGCTTAGGCTTCTGGAGCTTCCCATGATGCACTGAGTGTTTCTTCTTCACTAACCTAACTTCTTCACCACGATGTGCTTATACACCAGTCTGCATTTAGTCACTGGTTATTATTCATCCCTAGCTCGCTATCACAGTGTGTATTTTGTCAAACTGTCTTGTTCCCCTCACCCCGAACCAGTCAAAGCAGATGACTGCCAGGCTAAGACCTTCCCATAGCCTGGTTCTCCTGAACGTAGCGTTTTCAGTGGGAGAAACGTTTTGTCACTCATCCAAGTGAGTTCTTCAGTCTCAGCTGACTGCAGGTTTCCCCAACCTTATAAACAGTACATTTGCACAATGACTGAAACTAGCTCACTGAATAAACAATGGGCTGTGAGGTCAGTTCCTTGATCATTAATATGCAAACTGTCATGACCATTGATCAACAACCATTGATCAACAACCATTGATCAAAGACCACGAGTACCATTCACAAAGAGTTGGGGAATGGCTGCAATCACAGTATTGTAAGATTTGGAAGAAGTGGAAAAGAAGGCTTTGTTATCCTACCCTGGAACACCACCGAGTCATTGGTTCAGTATGTGGATGACACCTCAGTGGTTGTTTTCTAAAGAGAAAAGCAACCACTAAACTATGTTGCTATTTATGGAAAGATTTCTGAAATTTTTAAATCCCACCTGCTTTAGTAAAAGCTGCCTAATATATCAAATATTATACACAGGTACAATGGGATTGTACCTCCATTTCACTGCAGAAGGTTGCATTTGTTCCAAAAAGGATCTGGCACTGCTCAACCACACTGTAGTGCATGCCGGGCAGCTTGGGAGGCAGCTGGACCTGGTAACGTCTCCTAGGGTCTGTGTGAAGCAGGCAGGTGCTGGTTTTTGATCTGTTTGAAATACAAAAAAGGGACAGATTGATCAGGTTTGCTAACAATGAGCAATTTTACTTAAAAAAAAATTCTCTTTTCATTCTCTTTTTATTGTTCCATTCACAAGAGACTTGGCATTTACAGCAGGGATATTTAAACAGTATTAGTTTTTATTTTGAAAAGAGATATAGCTGGTAATTGATGATATCAAGCGACAATGCATGTTTTTTTAAATATTTTTTTGGTAGCTAGACTTTTTAGACACTATTCCTTGGCAAGGACTTTAACTAGCTATGCAAACAATGTAAAACAACAGTAACTCGTAAGTTGAGGAGCGAGACTGTCCAACTTGTGTTTTTTACCTGAGGAAATTCTCCAGGTCATTGCGACTGCAGGACGACCAGGACAGGTCACTGGGATTTCTTCCTTTCACCCACTCACCAGACATTATATGGGAATAGCCAGTGCAGGTGGCATGGTCATCATCATGGCTCATTCCCATGCTGAAAAGACAGAATAGTATACATAGAGTAGTAGTAGATCGGGAAGTCCAGGATCATCTTCAAATGTCCAGTTTTTGTACTTGATCACATAGAATCTGAAACATTTTCTACACCATAGTCAGCATGTTAAGAATCACATTCAATCCTCAGTTCCAAATAAACTGTGATAAACTGTGGAGCTAAAACATTGTATCCATTACAAGAGTTTTCCTATATCTTGTATGCCTTTTGTGTTTCATATTTCACATATCTGATCTGGTGTACAGATTCAGGTGACATATTTAAAAACATCAGAGTAAAGAAGTGTGTGGATCAAAATAAAACAATGGGTTGCAGGAATGGGAGAAGATCCTGCAGAGAATTTGGTGCCAAATCATCATTAAATTCTTAAAACATTAGTTCAAAGACATACATAGGATCTTCCTCGAGCAATCTGTCAAACAAAAGAAAAAGAAGGGATCCTTTTTATTCATTATAGATGCAGTATCCTTTAGTGAAAAAGTACACCTTTGGACTAAGAATCTTGTATCGTTTCGAAGTACAGTTCAATTCAATTCAATTTTATTTATAAAGCGCCAAATCACAACAACAGTAGCCTCAAGGCGCTTTATATTGTAAGGTAGATCCTACAATAATACATACAGAGAAAAACCCAACAATCATATGACCCCCTATGAGCAAGCACTTTGGCGACAGTGGGAAGGAAAAACTCCCTTTTAACAGGAAGAAACCTCCGGCAGAATCAGGCTCTGGGAGGGGCGGCCATCTGCTGCGACCGGTTGGGGTGAGAGAAGGAAAACAGGATAAAGACATGCTGTGGAAGAGAGAAAGAGATTAATAACAAGTATGATTCAGTGCAGAGAGGTCTATTAACAGATAGTGAGTGAGAAAGGTGACTGAAAAGGAAAAACTCAATGCATCATGGGAATCCCCCGGCAGCCTACACCTATTGCAGCATAACTAAGGGAGGATTCAGGATC
>VUQG01020425.1:0-30595 GCA_015106755.1 Etia nguti
ACAGGGAATAGGGAGACAGATTAAGCATGTTTTGCTCTGTGTCCCCTGGGGAGGCCCATGTCCAGATGGCTCATTGGAAAGTATCCTCCCCCCTCATGCACAAGAGTCCTGTCTCTCATGCAACGTAGAGGGCTTGTTATTTTTCACTGTTCCTCCATGGTCTGCAGACTTTAATCTATACGACCCATCATGTACGTGATCCTAGCATCTGCCCTGCACCCTGAGCTTGCCTCGCTAGCTGTGTGTTTCTTATTAAGCCCATAATCCCAACCAGTATAGCATATACAGGGACTTTGGTGTGTTGATATGTAAATTCATATGCGTGAGCACAAATGTCAACTCTGGTAAACACTTAAGGAAGCACACTGCTCTCTGCAAGTGTTTGCAAGTTTCAGCAGAACGTTTAGTGTTTGATTTTAAAAAATAGCTAAAGAATTTTTTTCTACTACCATCATGACGGGCACTCTTGGGATCAACACCTAAACTCTCTTCATTCTTCAGTTTTAGAAAAAATAAATACACTCAGCACTACTGCTTTTCATTTAAGTTTTTAACAGGTACTTCTTTGACACGCAAATCAATGAGTTAGCAAACCAATGATTGGATTTCCTTACTTGTTGGCATTTGATCAGAATTTGCACCGAGATCATGGGGAAAGTCGATCAAGTGTAATTCACTATGAAATATCCAAAGTTACGCTTCAGTGGGCGCATCTGGCCTCCTCCATTCATTTTGTTTAGCCATTCCAATTTGGCAATCAAAATGAATTAGCATGACAATTTTATTTCTGAAAAGGCTTAGGGCAACCCATTTTTATTGATGAATTTCAATAAGGATTTGACAAAAGGTTCTTTGAAATTGACTGCTCCCCCCTTTCACTTGACCTTCAGGTATCCGTGTCTGTTCTCTGTATGAATGTGGGCACCGTAAATGTCCATATCAGCCTTAATCGTTTTATATCACCATCTAGAGCTGTATTACTCGGGACTTGAGAAGGTAAGCACCCGAGGTGATGAAAAGGTCTGAATAGATGGTAATGATTGCGATAAATCTCCCAATGTGTTGTGTTAAAGAGTCACACTGCTCATTCTAATCTTTGCATCAATTTGTAGATTGGTTTAATTTGTTGTAATTTGGGTGATTGATAGTTTCCTACAGCATTAAAGGTGATACAAGAATACAGAATATCAGATGTCAGTATGATCTGAGATTTATTAGAGTATGGAGAATTGTGTCACAAGATTTGAGCCAAAGAGGATTACGAAGATGGCCATGACTGCCTTAGTTTGCGGGGTTAAAAATGTTTTTAATCACACTGGTCTACAAGTGGATATTTTTACAGTTTTACAGCAGCCTGTGCTAAATATGGCTCCTTCAATTATTTCAGGGAGCCTTGTTTTGTTAGGTTTTCTTTTCCCCACTGGCCCGGGAAAAATACAAAAGACAGCTGTTAGTTGTGTTTATATTAAATGATTCTCTATCTATCTGACATTTTATGGGCAAAATTACTAAATCAATTATGTAATTAAGACAAAGAGTCTACAGATGTGCTGCATTTAGGCACAGGGCTGATTTGAGCAAAATATTACCATTCAAACATGTCCACATGCACAATGAAAGTGCTGTTTTTGTTCTTTTTAGATGTCTCTGTACAATCTGGTACGTGCTGCCTCTGTGTAATAGTCATAAGCTCCTGCTCTGAAAGTTCCCAACTGAAAGTTTACTTTTACTGTAAATGTTACCAGACTAAATTCCTCAGATAAAAACTTGAGCGCTTCGTGAGAACATTTCGTTTTCTTCAAGCAAGACATGATGATAAAAAAAGGCTTGCTAAAGCTGTTATAATTCATCCTGGGTCACCAGCGCCCTGCTTGAGGAGCTTAATGTGGCTGTGCGTGCTTGTTGCTGTGCTTTAAAGACTAATCAGTCCTACAAATCTCAGACTCAATTCAGTTGATAACATTTTTTTTTTGCTTTTTTCTTCTTTCAGATGGTGTCATACTGCTCTTGACACTTTCTGAAAATGCTGAACTGCACTGAATGCAGAATACCAACTGTGTTCTTGAAGGCTCATCAGAGTCAAACAGTAGACTGCAAGATTGTTATCCTGTGAATTTTAGTGATGAATGGTACTGCCTGCTGACTTTGGTAAGCCTCTCACCTACGTTATGGTTAAGCTATACAACTTCTAAAACCTTTAAGTGCCGGCACGATCGTGAAAAGCTCTAATTCATCCATGCAGTAACTGATATGTCTTGAGCAACTTTTGTGTAAGTGATCCAGGAACAGCTGGCTCAAAAACATCAAAGTTGACCTGCTGGTGGCAAGAGAAGAAAAATCAGGTGATCATAAAAGGCTTAAGCATGCTCAACATACATTATGTCTAATCTTTAAATAGTTCACTGACCGAGTGACATTTCCACCCTTGGGGGAAAATGAATGTCTGTACAAAAACTCCCAAATCCTTTCAGTGGTCAGCATGAATCACAATGATGGACTTGCTGACCAGCCAACCTGCTGACATCACCCTCGCTGGAGGAATTATTTTTTTAAATGCACACATTTATTGATAATTAATTATTCTTATTATTGTAATATTCATAATTAATTTGTTTTTCCCTCTCAGCTGTTAAACATTAGACAAACGACACTAATACGTTATTTAAATCGCTTGTAACTTATGGTTTATTAAGTGTGCACATGTTGTTTCCCACAAAAGACATAGGACTTTTTAGTATTGCTGCAGTAGTCTGATCCTCCATCTGTGAGCGTTGATATTTGATAGTGTCACTTATTATGTATCACACAGTTCTTGGCTCCACAATCTACACCACTATGTTCCCCACTAGAGCAGCTCCTCAAACACTCCTTGAGCAGTGACAGCCAGCAAAGTCTACACCCACATCTTGCATCACCACAGCCAGACAGCCATTATTTATGGTACCTCCTGCTATGAGCCTTCAGCAGCATAACTGCAGGCCTGCTGCTACAGGTTGTTAGGGTTTTCCTGTGATAAATTGAATGGGATCCAATGCCCTGGGATCCTTAGCGCTACCACCATCAGTGCTATCATCAAAGAGCAGGCAGTGTTTGATCTGGTCTGGATCAAAAGGTGAAGGACAAAACTGTCCTGCAGTGCTACAAGACAAGAAGAGGTGTCACGCTGAGAGAGATATAGACTAGATATAGCTGGAATGCTGCAGCACCAGTGGAGGCTGGCATAATTGAGGCCGAGGGGAGTCCATCGTTGGTCCACGGGGAATTTCCCTAAAGGCCTCATCTGTGTTTCTTCAAAGGCAAAAGCTACATGTCCCTTTCCTCACAGATCTTTATCCTCAACAGCCATCGAATCCCATAGAGGATTCGTAGGGAAGTAAAGAAAACTAGAAGGGTACAAGCACTAACAAGTCGGCCACAATCCTCATTGGTTTTCCATAAGAGGATCCTTAACCAAATTCTTAATAGAAGTGGTTCTTTTTCTCCTTTTTCTTTTTTAAAATCTCAACCCTGTTTGTGTCCAACTGGCTTTTCTTTTATTGATGTTAGATGGCCAAGGAAGTAGCTTTTGGCCCTGATCATTTGAAAGCACATCATCTCCCTCCCGAAGGCACATTCTCATTAGCTTCGAAAGTGCATCAAAGAAAACAAAGTCAAGACCATGTGAAAGAAAGGAAAAAAAGAGGGGAAGGAAAAGACAAAGAGGGAGAGAGATCTGGTTTGCCTCACCATTCATCATCATCCATCTGTCTTAAAGGCTTGGCTCAGATCCCTTGTAGTGAAATATGTTGATGAGGAGGAAAGAAGCAGTGGCGAGGGAGAGAGGAGGAAGGAGTGATTAGCAGAGTGAAAGGAGGAGAGGAGGAGGGGCACTGGATGAAAGAGAGAGAAAGGAAATGAAGCAAGAGGAATAGAGGACAAATGAATGAGAAAAAAAAGTAAGTAACAAAGAGGCAGACAGTGTTCTCCATCAGATCAATGCTGCGTCTTGGAGACCGCAGCGGCAGTCCTGAGCGCAGAGATCCTGTCTATAGTCAATTAGATGAGATGGTTCACCTCCTCCTGTCAGATGCTGGCTGAAGCCCCCAGCAGTCATAGCAGGTCTTCGTCCTCCTCCAGACTCAGACAAGCTTCCTGTTGCTCAGTGTTTTCATCTACACGAGGTTATGTGATGTGATATTTCTGTGTGCATGTGCCTGTGCTTGTGTGGTACTGAAGGTGCATTCAAGTGTGAGCACAAAAGTGTTCAAGTCTGTGTGAACTGTATGTCTTTCAGACTAGGGAAAGCTACTCAAAAAGTATCCTCAAATGCTCATTGTATTCCTCATAGCACAACTTCACAACTTGTATTTCAACATAAATTGAATATTTGTATTACATATGCATCAAGTGCCTCCAAATCCACAGCACTGCCATTAACTTTCCATATTTACTTCACAGAGGATAAGAATGAGCCCATCTTGCAAAGTGACCTACCTATCTCCAACACAACAAGACGTAAACGTCACAACCCCCTGAATTAAGCTGCCAGGATTGAGCAACAACAACAGTGCCTCTGAAACCCCAGAGAGCTGCTTTGGAAAGGTGTACCTGAATGAGTGAGTCTGCCGTACACAGAAAAGCACCCCATAAGTCATTTGTGTACGCATTAAGACCTGCTGTTGTGTTTTAATGTTAAGTGACTTCCAGCAGCTGTGTGAATAAATGTCATTAATTTACATGGGGCAGAACTCAGCTCCATGGCAACCGAAAATAAATTAGATTTGCAACATGTTAAAGGGTGCGTTTTACCCCAACCAAAGTCTTTGGCTAAGCCTAACCAAGTGGGATTTATACCTAAACCTAAGTAAGTAGTTTTGGTACCTGAACCTAACCCAAATGACACTCACTGAACACTTAATGTGGTACACCTTCTCCATCTTTGGCTTCAAACTGCCTTAATTCTTATGGCATTCGTTCAGCAACAGTGTCCTCTCTTGTGCAACCTCCAAATCAATGTACGGTGCAGGAGAGAGGTGAAGAAGAGAGTGCAGGCAGGGTGGAGTGGGTGGAGATGAATGGCACGGGTGATTTGTGACAGAAGGATAGCAGCAAATGTCAAAGTGAAGATTTACAAGTGAGACCTGCTGTGATGTATGGCCTGAAGACAGTGGCAATAACAAAAAGACTGGAGGTGGCAGAGCTGAAGATGTTACGATTTTGATCAGGAGTGACCAGAACGGACAGAATTAGAAATGAGTACAGCAGAGGGACAGCTCAGGTTGAATAGTTTGAAGACACATGCAGAGGAAGGATAGTGGATATATTGGACAAAGCGTGTTGAATCGCCACCACATCCCAAACATGTTCTATTGGATTGAGGTCTGTGGAGGTCATTTGAGTGAAAAGAATTCATGTGCAAGAAATCAGTTTGAGATTGAGCTTTGTGATATGACATGTTATCCTACTGGAAGCAGTCATCAGTCTTTTGGTTTTATGCAAGAATTTTCAGGTCTCTTATCAACTATCATGAGAAATTATGAGAGAAAGCTTATTCTGGGCGACTTCAATATTCACATCTGTTGTGCCTCATCCTCTGTATTTGCTTCTGACTTTATCAGATTTTTAGTCTTTCAGTCTGACTCAACGTGTGGAGCACCTGACGCATGTTAAAGGACACACACTTGATCTTGTCATTTCCCCGTCATATGTGGATGATGTAAGCTTCATGGATTTTGTTGCCTCAGACAACAATGCTGTGTTGTTCCAGATTCCACTTCTCTCTTCAAGCCATCTACAATGATTCGCTCCCAAGCGCTAAAATGTAGCTTTGTTGCTAATTTTTGTCTAATTTTCCTCATTTACACAACATCCGCAAACGTGATGTCACTGTGGATGACTTCGTAGGCACTTTTAAAGCTAATGCTCATGATTTCTATAGCCCCATTCAGGCTTGGAAAACTGAAAACTGCTGCACTTTCTTGGTTTCCTTGGTTCAAAGAGGCAATGCAGAAAGACTGAGAGAACATGGAAAAAGGACGAACTAGATGTTTCCCTCTCTACTCTGTTTCCCTCAAGAACCTGATGTTCACCTACCAGCTGAAATTCAAAGAAGTGAGAAACACCTACCTGTCACAACTTAATACAATCCCATAATACTTCTTAATTAAATAAAATCTGTGATTTTTTCCCATCCTGTCGAATCTTCTGACAAGACTGAGCTTTGGTGTCCGGCAGCCAGGTTAAAGGCACAAGCATAGGTTTGTTTTGGTTGCTAGCAGATTGCCAGTGTTGCTTGTACTTTTTAACATTTGCCTGCAAACACTCACGAGCTACTAGCCAAGCGGTATTAAAACCTGATTGGAAATCGAGAAGGTCCACGTTCAAAGTAAAAGTTCCTCTTTAAAAAAACATATTGGCTGCAACTGAGGCATAACTTTTACTTTGAAGGTGTATGGTTTCCACTTTCAGCTTGTGTCACCCTTTTCACAGTTTCACTACAGCTCAGAGCATAGCTGGACAGTGTTTGTACACAAGTTCATTACTTCCATCCAAACTATGGCCTCAGCAATCTGCTAGCAACCCAAGGAATCACAAGTAGGTTTTTTCCAACCTGCTGGGGAATGCACAACTTTATTAAGACTGGTGGTCATCAGATAAATCATGGACCAGTCTCTATGTTTGTGTGACTGAGGCCTAATTCACCTGATCTTGCATCGTTACCATGATTCAAAATAGGAAAGAAGCTAAAATCATGTGGTTAGTTGTTATGCATCTGCAAACCTGAACAAATGGCATGGAGCTGTAGCAGCGTCACTGCTTGAGCACAACATGACCAACACGGCAAGTATAATGGGCCCCTGAGGCTCAACTGCATAAGATGTGTTGAGGTTTCTTTTGCAGCTTGTTTTTTGCTCAGGCCTGATTGTGTGTGTCCATTTTTAGCACAAGTGGTCACCAGATAGTTGGGCGAGCTGAAGGGAGCGAGTGTGATTGATTGAGTGAATGACTGAGTCCGACTGAGTTTGAAGGAGTACGTGCACACTAGAAGCCACTAATAAAGTATTAGCAGGACAAGCAATTTGCTTCTTAGCCAGGCTCCTTGGCATGAAAAGAAGGACTTTTACAATAATGAGAGAAGCAGAAGAGGCAGTGGAAATGAACTCTTATCTCAACTAAAAGAGGAAAAGAGGCAGACTTAAATAGCATAATATATCAGCATAGCACAGGGGGGTAGAGAGAGATAAATAGAGACAGAGAGAGAGGAAAAGCTGATTATTCACACATTAGCCCTTTTTAACCTCTAGTTAGGATGAACCAATTATACTATGGAGACACCCATGGTAACAGGGCACCTGAAAACACGTAGCTGATCAAAGAGGGCCTAAGTTACAGCTCATTATTATGATGACAATTAAAAGGTATAAGTGTAAGAAGTCAGTCACACTGATATATGGAGACTATGTATTCCTTACATGGGAAGCATGTGTAAACTCCCACAAACAGACCCACAAATCAGAGAACGTGAACATCATCACAATCAAAAATCAAGCCCTGCTTCACTGATGATAAATGTGAGCCTGATTTTACTCAGACACCTGTATATTTAAACATGTCACCCACTGCTGAGCCCCAAAATGTACTGATCGCTCTGCGAACACAGTTGGGCGCTCTTGGTACTGTATTACTAACGCATTAGCATACCTCAGCATTCAACTCATGGCCTAAACTACAAGCTAGCAAGATTACAGTTGCTGGCAGTGAAAGTGTGGAAACTGTTCAGCAGGCAAAATGTTTACTGTTGGGTATGTTGCCACTGTGACTGAAATTATACGATAAGTCATATGATTTTCTGATTTGTCTCTGGCCATGTGGGGTGAATAAAGTAATGCAGATGTTACCCTTGTGATTATTTTACATTGTACAGCCTCAGCATTATGCTAACTTGCTACATTTCTCTTTAATTAGAAAGACTGTGATCCACAAGCATTTCTGGCCTTGTTTTCTTACACAGCCTTCTGTTAGCTCACTCCAAGAATAGGCTGGACTCTCGCTCTGTATTTTCTTTTTAGTACATTTTATCTGTGCTCTGTGCTTTAAATTTTGATGCGCTGAGGGACTGTAGAGTGGTGGGAGGGCTGGCCCAGAACAAACACTGGAAGTGACTCAGATGAGCTGGATGCAAGCCTGCATTCAGCAGAGGACCACAGGCATCTTCCTAAAGCCATCTCACCAGGTACTGAATGACTGGCACTACAGAAATCCATGAAGGAGAGAAGGGACAAGGAAGTTTTGTCCAGTGTGACAGACGAAAAAAGCCCCAAAATGTGCTGCTGAAACTTGCTGCTACTTGCATTCTTTTGAAAATGATAAAGTTTCGGGAGCTGGTGCAGAGGATTGGTGTTTATTTAAAACTCTGTGCTAGTAAAGCACATGATCACCTTATTCTGTGCTCTCAAAGTAAATGTAACTGGATTCTACATGAGCCTGTGAGTATAGTTTTACAACTAATATACTGTGTGGATTGTTCATAATGGGAAACTTTACCTTCTTCATCTGCAGGGAAATTATGTTTTGAAGATTTCATTCTCATATGCAAAAGTAATGCTCCGTGATGTTTCATTTGTCTCACAGACAACAAATGTATTGTTGATTAATTACCTACAATGAAGCACTGTATCGCATTAGATGTGGAATTTGCTGACTTGCTGGTATCTGATCTTTAAGTCCATCTGGGAGCAATATATCAGCGCTACACTAATAGCCCACTACGCATTGCTTTGGAACTTTTTCTGCATGAAACACAAATTTCATTTGCAGTCAAATGAAATAGAAATCTCTGAAAGTCAAAATGAAAAAAGATGAAAGGTATGAGCAGCCTGTGAGATTGTGTATCCTTGTAATATTTCAGTGAAGCTAACTTTATTGTTGATCGTCATGGCAAGGATAAATGAGAGAAGCTGGCAAGGAAAGGTCATTTTTCATGTCACTCTTTATCCTCTCCCCTCTCGTACTTCCTCGCTGTCTTTCTTTTGTCTCCCCCTTTTTTTCTGCCAACTTTGCAAATGTAAGGCTTCGCCCTCTCTCGTTTTGCCCCCATCATTCCTCCTCCACCCCTCTCCCACCTTCTCCTCCCTCCCTTCTCCTCCTCACATCTCCCTCTATCTCTGTCATCATCTCACCCCTCCTGCTCCATCACTCCTCTCTCTCTCCCCATGCTCCCCCTCCCTCTCCTCTTTCCTTTTCTTTCTCGGCGTGAAATGTGTAGCTCATTAGTTTGCTCGCCACACCGTCTCACGTCAGTCTGTCCTTCACATCTCGCTGCACTGCTAAGAAGTCATTTACGCTGCTGTGTAACCCCACCCCCACCCCCTGCAAACCTCACCACCACCAGCCTCCATATGGTTTCATCATCATTTTGCAGTAGCACAAGAAAAAGACATCCTGGCCCCTCTGAACCCCCCCCCCACCACCCTCTCCAAGTCTGAACACTCTGTAAAACAGAAGAATCTGAAGGGTGAGGCTCATCTCTTGGAGGAGACGGGAGGGGCGAGGGGATCAGGATTATCCCAGGCGTAATGATACAGCACTTTGATAGAACAGAAAGGGAAAGGCACAAATAGGGGGGGGAACGGAAAGGAAGGAGAAGGATGGGTGGAGGAATAAAGCTTAAGCTGCTCCCGAAAATCATGTAAATGCTGAGATAATAAAGGAACTGTTTGGCATTCATAGGAGTGGGTGGCGCATCAGTGGGGAGAAATCTAAGTGAGAATGTTGACTAATGCCAGCTCTCTCGCTCACTCTTCTGATTCAGAGCCAGCAGGGTGTCTGGGTATTTTTTAAGAAGGCAATGGGCATGGTGAAGGGGGGGGGGGGCTTTTAGGGTGGAGGCCTGGGAGATACTTGGCTTGAGAGTCAAATGTGCCCTGTGATGAGTTTAAGTTGCTCTGTAACATTTACTTATAAAAGTTTACTGTCAAATATAGTACAGTAAGTTGGGTACTATGATGTTATGCCAAATTATACGTATTTATATCTCTTCCTTCTTACTATGTTGAAGGTAATATTGCACTAAATATGCAGTCTAAGGAGCTTGGAAGAAAAAGCATCTGGATTTTTTTAAGTTGCTTGAAGACGTTTCACCTCTCATCCGAGAAGCTTCTTTAGTTCTAGGGTCAAATGGTGGAGAGTCCCAGATTTAAGTGGGAGTATCCCCCCAAGAGGGACAATGGACCCCCTATTGATCCTCTACCTAATCACACGAGCCAAGGTGTGAAAACGGGTGTAGGTCACAATCAGCCAATCACCCTATCATGTGATTTCCTGAGGTCAGATGGCCCAGGATGTGAGTGGGCGTTAAGGCGTCTGGGAAGGGATCTCAAAACTGGATTATAAATGTAATGCATATTTTCACATGACTAAATATGCATTACATTTATGTGTGAGTCACAGTTACTCTGTGAATTACAAAGCAAAGAAAATTTAAAATTACAATTTTTACAATGTATAATGTAAACAAAGTGAACTTCACCTTACCGAAGACTAGAAAACGGTTTGCACATTCATTCATCAGTAATAGTCAATAATACAAATCTATAAAATCATGTATGACATGCTTACTCTTAAGTCCAAAAAAGTAGTTTCTGTTAGATTTACTGGTGGGCTTGGGATCATTGTCTTGTTGCATGACTCAGTTTCATCCAAGCTTTAGGTGATGGGGAGATCGCCTCACATCTGACTCTACAATACTTATACAGAGGAGTTCGTGGTCGACTCAATGGCTGCAAGGTGCCCAGGTCCTGTGGCTGCAAAACAAGCCCAAATCATCACCTCTCAACCACATTACTTGATAGTTGTTATGAGGCATTTGTGCTGATGTGCACATATACATCTGCTTTTATAGAGGTGCTCACACCTTCTGATGATCATTTAATCAAGTTTGTATGTAATTAGTAATTCCTGGCTGCTACTTACCCTCCTAATCCCTATGGAAGCAGTAAGGGTGTACTTAGTTTTTCACAGGACTTCACAGAGTCCTGTGAAAGCTTTCCTTTTCACATGACTGTATGTTTATCTGTCTGCTGCTGTGATCTTGCAGAGCTGAGAGAGTGGCAGAACATATTTAGAAAGTTTATTTTTTACTGCCTGGAAACCGTATCCCATATGATAAAAATGTACTTTAGATATCAAATGCAAAATAACTCATTGGACAAAGTGGATCTCAGTATTTTATGTGATTACATTTTGCTGTTATTTTGTTGCTTAATGATTTTTGACATTTTAGCTGAATGAGATGGAGATAATGCAAACGATTTGTTACACTGCTTAGGAGTTTAGTCGTGTAATTGCAGTTTGTTTTGTTATATAAAAATATTGCATCATTTGTATGTGTGATCTCAAAGGCCCTGCACACCCACAGTCTGCCCACACAGGCATTTTCACTTATGTTACCTAATAAGTGATGTGCTTGATTGACATTCAGCAATATCGCTAATTCCCGGTACAGCTTCACTCAATTTACACCAGACTAGAGGTCTAAGGGAAAACACCTGTGTAGGTGTGCTGGGCTTTTAAACTGCAGAGTAGCCCAATATGCATAAAATATATGTAAATAAATGAAAGACAGCATATATAAGAGTAAAAGTGTAAAGAAGTATAAAAAGGAAAACCTTTAGTCGTACATTAGTTTAGTGCTATACTCATGTAGAGCCCTAATTACATGTATTAATGTTTAAGCACTAAAAAAACCTTTTCCTACTGAGATTAATTATCGTCCATGCTTGATTTCTGCTGCTTTCAGATGAGGCTACAACTCCAAGACAGAGTTATAGTTATTAAAGTTTTGCATTTTGTAATTAGTTTTTATTTGTATGTCTTTTTTAAAATTTTATTTTGGTTTTTGTTTGAATTCAGTTTAGTTCCACTTAGTTACCAGGGTTAGTTTTTAATGTTTCAAAATGTTTAGTTTTCCTTTTGTTTTTTATGAATTTGTAGTGGGTAGTTTTAGTCTCATTATATTTAGGGGATATGCCAGAGGCGAGATTTTGAAATATTAGTTGACTCGCAGTCTTGTAGAGATCCAAAGTCTCAATAAACATGTCCTATATAAGCTTATTAAGGCAGGTTGGGATCATTTTCCCAAATTAACAAATACTAAAACACTGCAGGGTCTTCACTGCGCTGAAACAGGAGCGCCATCTCTAACAGAGGCAGTGGGAACAAAGCCTTCAGGTGGCTCTGGATAAAGACAGCAGCTCTATGAGAGTGTCCGCTGGGGCACAAGCAGAGGCTTGATCAGCTGAGTCACCTGAGTGAACGTGTCTGATGTTCGAGAGAAACAAAACACTCGATGACCTCAGGACACGCCACAGAGGATGTGCTCTAGCTTGGCATCTGAAGGTGTGTCATTACAACAAACAAAGGCTATTTCCTCTATATCTATTATTTTATTTTAGTTCATTTTTCAAGCTCATTTTTTAGCTTTCATTTTTTTAAACTTGTGTTTCAGTTAACTAAGTTTTAGTTGTTAGTTAAATTTTAGTTATGCTCCAGAAATACCTGTTAGTACACTTTCGTCTGATGACCCTCAGTCAAGGAATAATGTGTGTGTGTTTATCGAGCGGTGAAGTTGTTCTATATTTTTAAAGTGTTGATTAAATTTTGACCCCTCAGATTTGATCCACTTCTCCATATACCGTGAAATCTGGTGAAGTTGCGCCAAAAACTTCTACGCCAGTGTTATTCTGTAATTGAGAGATGCACTCACCAGGGGAGAGAAGCAGCAAATGAACACATCCAGTCTCTCAGTGTGCCATGATGACAAGCAAGGAGCATCTGCCTTCTGTTGTTTTAATCCCCAAAGGCGTTTTTTTGAAAAATGCCTCACTTTTTAAACCTGGTGTGAATTATATGGATCACCTGAAGAAATGAGATGCTAGAAGATCCTTCACAACACGTGTAATCTAATTACTCCATCTGAATCAAGATGAAACTTCTGGGGCCAAAGCGAAGGGCCTAAAGTGCACATCCTAAAGCCTAAAGTGCACACATAAGCGCCTTGAGGCGACTGTTGTTGTGATTTGGCGCTATATAAATAAAATTGAATTGAATTGAATTGAATCCTCTAATAGCTAGTTAAGTGAGTCAATCCCCATAGACTCCCATGTTAAAACTTAAAATCATAAAGCATGTTTACAGAAATGGTTTTAGCCTCTATAGATAGCTTCCTCCTTCATTACAAGTGTACACTTGGTAGTGTTTTTAAAAACTCATCCATGAGTGAGTCCATGAGATCATCATAGATTATTCCATGAGGCTAAAATACGAATAATCCACGATGTCCCATAATGCCACAGTCAAGTTATAAAGTTTTTCTGTGGGTGTTGCTGGTATTGATTTCAACCTGCTGATGGGTATTCTGAATCTATTTGATCTACTCATAAAATAATTCATTCTCATGCTTATTAAATGATTACTTTTTGCTCTGTCACCAAGACATTAAATTTCATAACAGTCTGAGTATTATTACATTTGATTTAATTTATGTTTTAACCATTTTTACAGTTTCCACACTTTAAATGTTTTTATCATTGGTTGCTCTTCATTTCTGTTTATTTGCTGAGTAATTATTATTTTTGTTTGATTTGGATTTTTCCAAGCAGCTACAAGGCTCATGAATTATGCATTATGGCTGCACTTAAATTCTGTTTTGGCATATCACGCAGGTTCATGCTTGTATTTTTAATATCAAGTGAAACTACTTGTCATTCTTTCAAGTGTAGATAAAAATGCATAACAAAATTACGCTCCTCATATTCTATTGGTGTTGTAACGGTGCCTCTTTCTATATCTTCCAAGTTTTACATAATGTTTCCTATTTCAGAGTTATTTTCCTTTATCTTCATTCCTTCTGGAATGACTAATGTAGATAATGGACCTATTCAAAGCTGATTTTCATCATTATTCACTATCAAAGGTTAATGTGGATTTGGCAGGTGGGGGAATTCTAAGATCAAGCAGCAAAAGGATTACATAGTAAATATAGTCTTGTTTTGTTTTATTTAATCATATGTAGTTCAAAAAACAAGAGTAGTGCTGCTACTCCAGTATTAAATGTTTTAATATTGGGGAGGTCCAACTGAATTCAACAAGGTAAAAGCAGATGTTTCATGCTTTTAATGGCTGATTTCAACCCTTATACAGTATAATGCTAGTATAAAAGGTAGAATTAGGTCAGGGAATCTTATAAAAAAAAAAATGAAATTGTCATTAAATGTTATAACTGAAAAAATTTAAATTCATAACAACCCTTAATGTACCCTAACACTGACCATGAACCGGCTGCTTTGTAGCAGTCCAGCACACTGAATCACGCTGTAAACTTCCCCACAGTGCTGCAAACTAACCACTGTAGCCTGATCTAAACAGCCGGTTCCTCAATTTCCCCAATTCAGCAGCACATCGTGTATAGATCCAATATCTGGTTTAAAAGCTCTCAAAAGAAATGCGGCCATTATATGTAAGCTTGACACTTCCAGTTTATCAAAATTCACATGCTGAGCTACGTTTGAAAATGTTTGTCTTTCAGTGGAAAACACAGCAGCTGTATCTTTAGCTAGTACACATATTTTGTGACAAGCTGCGCAGAAACAGTTTGTTTGATGATTTTTTTGAGTTGATTGAAACGTTGAATTTGAAATTAGCTGACACGTAAAAAAGCTTCATTCATTTGTGCTCGCTCCTCTTCTGTGCTAGATGTTAAAGTACCCCAGCTTTATTTACATCTGCATCATGAACGCATCACAGGCAGGAGAAGGAAAAAAGGGCACGAGCGGGCCGTGGGATGTCATTATTTTAATTGTTTTCTTATTACTGAGCAAGTGCCTTCACTGGAAACAACACCAGGCTACAGCACACAAAAAATTGGGCAGTAGTATGCATTAACCCACCGATCAGATTTAAATGCTCATTAATTTAAGGTGCCTAGATGCCGTTCTGGGCCACTTTAACCTGTAAATTTACTGGTCTATACATAACATTTCCTAATAATCCTGCTTCTCTCTTGCAGAGTAAAATCATTATGGGAAAATCATTAATCCCCAGAACAACCAAAGGCTCCTGTTTGGAGCATGGCCACAAGTACTTCTGAGCGCTTAGAGACCTTACACTCTACAGCTCCCTTCATGTCAGATACCTATACTGTGTAACTGAAGAGAAGTTTGGGTTTCAGAAGATTCATAGCTCATTAACTGTATTTATTGCTTTCCCTGCAGGAAACAGAGATAGAGAGAAATCTTAGCGGAAGGCACTGCATTGTATTCAGCATCAACAACCCTCTTTATTACTGGCAAAAGACAGGATTTATGCGCTTTGTGTCATAGCCTGATTCTGTCAAAAACCTGTCACAGTAGTGGATAGTCCACCCAGCATTAGTTCCCCTAATCTTCATGTTGACAATAGTGAATTGCGGGGATTTTTAAATTATTTTATCTATATTATTCATTATGCATATATAATTTTGGGCAATATTGTTGTTAAGTGATGTCTCCTGATTAACCATTTTCATACATGCACTCCAGCCGGAGCTTTTCTAGGCGTTAGGTAACACAGATGTATGTGAGAATTCAAAAGTCCAACACAGGTGGTCAGATTGGACATCCAACAATCTTTAACTAACCAGCTCTGTAATACAAAGTCTATATGTGGTCCAATTCTTCCGATGTGAGAATAAAAAAGCACTAGTCCTGCGAATTCTTCGCTAGCGGGTGGTCATCCTGTGGCTTGCCTCCTGCATGCTCTACCCAGTCAGCATGCTCGCCTAAACAACAGTGAGTATTTTGAGAAGTCAGAACTCCTGCTGTGTGCTGCATGTGATAAAAAGGCATTTTTGGCAAACTTCCAGGTCTGACTGATTCTGCTGTTGTCTGATATTCTGGGATATACTTCTCTTTTGAGCTTTATCCACTTTTTAACCTTTGATCACGAATATGTGGTTAGGTGGTGAAGGCCATAGCAAAACCTTTAAGCTTCTGCCTCAACGAGGAAGTCTGCTGTGGATTTTGAGATGTGTTTACAGTCATCCTTTAGTAGAGGTCATCCTTTTTTCATCAGCAGCTTTAGCGCAGAATGATGTCTGCCTCAAGAATCTGCTGGTATTTAATTGAATCCATTCTTTCTCTGCAAGTGAAATGTAGCCACAAGCTACAACACAAGCCCAAGGCATGATCCAGCTAACGCTTGCTTAACACTTATAGAACTATTCTTTCTATATAAAGAACAGCTCTGCATTTATCCAAAGAGCAGTTCTCTTAGAGAGTTTATGCGCTCTCTAATTCAGTAATATTTATATATCACCAAATCACAACAATTATTATATTAATAATAATATTAATATTAATACTTTGTATTACAAGATAAAGAATACATAAAAACCCAACAATCCATCGATCCTCTATGGGATTAAGAACCAGAATGGGCATAAAACTGTCTTTAACAGAAATAAACTTGCAGCAGCATGAAGTTCAGGGACGGTGGCGCTGGTTGGTGTGAAAGGTAAGTGGACCTCCATTTACTGCAGTTTCTCAGGTACATTACTGAATAAACGTCTATGTGAAAAAAGAAATCTTGTAGGCTTCTCTTGCTTTATGGCCATCAAGTATTTTAATTGTGTGCTAAGCAGCTTAGAAGAGCATATTGCGGCTGATTGGTCTGTCAAGGTTTGAGAAGTATTGAAAAAGCCCTGAGCTTTCTATCACTTGGCTTTTAAAATGATGACTATAAACAAGGTAATAGCAAGGTAAATAAATTTTGAGATGTTGGTAAAAGTGATCAGTGATACCTTAGGCCTCATATCTCTTGAAGAGCCTGAACGTTTGTATGATTTTTGCATAATTTTGCTTAAAAAGTCAAAAGAAAATGTTATTTTCACTTTTCATTTGTTGTGAATGACCAGAGGTGCCCAGACTTTTGCATGTCACTCAGTATGACTCAGTGACTGGAGGGGGGCATTACTATAAGTGATGAGGTGCCCCTATTAAAGGGGATACTCAGTGCATTGGAAAATGTCAAGGGCAAGTATGCCTTAATGTGAAAATGAAATAGCCGTGTGCACACATGCTGAAGTTGACATTTTAGTGGAACGTGGTGACCGGTCAACCCCAAATACAACCTTTTACCACTGCCAGGGTCCAATCACATTTAGGGTTATTTTTGGCTCTCGCGCCTTTTACCAGAATTCATCAGATTTTTGTTCATTTATACATATTCCCTTCCTTAAACAAGAACCAAGAAACCTTTATCTTTTTTTGAGGGGGGGAAACGGCAAACGTACATGGATCCTCCAGGTACAGTTTTCTTCTTGTTCTCCATCACCTTGGATGTGGATTTAGAAAATGAAAACTCGGATTGCTCTATCCGTTGCTGTCTTTCACGGTTTTCTTTCTTTCTGGTTGTTGACAAGGATGATAACAGAGTGACAGCGGTGCCTGCAGAATAAAACAATAAAATACATATATATTGTATACGGGCTTATGTAGGACAGCATGAACTAGAATTACGTTACCCTGGCTGTGACAGATGATCGTTATTCTGCAGTCTACCTGCTCAACAAAGAGAAATGTTTATGGCTGCCAGTGTGTATGTGTGCGCACCCAATCAGGCATGCATTTTTGCCTCTGCATATGAGTGGGAGTCATTTTGAGCCACAGTCTGCATTTTAAAAGAGAAATAATAAAGGCAAGGAGGACAGAAAGGAATGAACAGGAGGGGGGGAATGCAGTAATGGGAAATCTGTCTGATGTGGAGTGTGTGTGTAAGCAGATTGCTATATTTTATGTAAATCTTAACCTTTTTCCCAGTGCTGGCTATCAGGCTTGTTGACAGCATGGTGCGTATCTGTCCTGTTGACAAGACGAGCAGAGAGACACAGAGGGAGAAAGAAAGAGAGAAAAGACCTGTCACCGCTGACTAATTACACTGCACGCAAACAGTTGAGTCCTCTGTTTACATTTGGACAGCCAAAAGAGGCCGAGATGAGCATCATTAATCAGATTTTTCTATTGCGGCCTACCGACACACATGCACACACACACACACAAACACATGCACTCATAAGATTACAAATAACCATCACTCATATTTTTGATTTGACATGAAGGACGGTCTTTCTAATTACCAAAGAGTTTGCAGTGATGAATCCTGATAAAGAGCGGGACCAGATGTGGTTAATCAAAACTCTCTGGGCTTTCTGGAAGCCAGCACAGGGCTGAAAAGCTGCAGCCCAAGTCAATTGGGACACGGGCCATTTTTCTCAAAATCATTTGCAAACTGTTCAATTAGAGAGATATCATAGGATTTGATATGAAGATAAAATAAACAGATTTCCCATGGACTCGCATGATGTGTGAAGCTATTGACTGCTTCTTCAAAACTTCACATCAGTGCTGAAAGATCGCTCATCAAGGCCTGAGGAAAGCTTTGTGATTTTCCAATCAGCATCTGTAAAAGGATAATAAGTGCCAAATATGAACGGAAAATAGTTAATTTAGCTAGGATATGAATGTAATACTTACTCCTAATGCATTTGTGCAAAAAGGAAAGTAACCTCCATTCAAATTTAAATTTATGCTGATTTTCCTAAAAATTAAATTGCACCATATTTATCTGTTTGTGACTCATTAATGCTAATAACTAAGACATTTTTGCTCTTGAATATCTAACAGGCAACAGCAAGTTAAGGCAGGTGATAGGGAAGGGAGAGAAGGAAAGGGAAAGAAGAGAAAATGAAAAAAAAAAAACAAGGGGGTACAGCAAGCAAAGGAGTCCCCTGCCTTATCGTTTTAGCCATGGACCACTGGCCTTGGGTGGCTTCAGGTCATCTGGCACTAACACACAGAGCCTCAAGGAGAGATACACAAAATACACACTTAGACAAGGGCCAGTAGATAAAGGAGAGGAGGAGGACGAGGTAAAAAAGGGACAAGTTGTGAGAGAGATGCATTGAGTGTAGTTAGCCTCATGTGCTGCAGGATGGAAGGCAGAGGTTTTGACCAGGGTCATCCACAAGGACAGAGGAAAGATGGAGAAGAAAGAGCAGGATAAGATGTGACCTCAGTGACTCATATCTAGAGAGGTTGTTGCAGATAGATGCAATGAAGCTACAAACCATGCAAAAAACCAGAAAACAAACAAAGAAAAAAACTGGGGCTCTGCATTACATGAAAATACAAATCAAAATGTGAGGATTTCTATAGAATTTTAAGAAGGCTGCTTGGCACTATACTGTAAATAGACAACAAAGTTAAAGTTCATAGAGAAATAGAACAGGAAGGCTGCTTGTTAGTGATCGCAACCATTAAATTGTGTGATTAGAGATTATTAGAGTGTAAACCCTAAAATTGCTTGCATTGTATTTTCATCGTCATTACACACATCTGCACTTTATCTCATATTTCACTTCATGCCCGACAAAGGGCGGTGCTTTCATTAAATTAAAACAAGAGATTCACATGACATTAACTTCGTAATGCCTTTGTGAGCCACAGTATTAGAAAACAACAAGTGTGCTGGTAGCAAACATAAAACAGGAAGAATATTATCTATTTAAATATTTCACGTTTGCCCATCATGAACTTTTGGAACCAAAATGAAGAGCAAGCAGGTGGAAACTAAATGAAGCAGGTTAAAAATAAGCCAACTTCGATATCCAGGTTGTCTACCTTATAACACTATTGGCAGAAGCTTCATTGACATTGACATTTGACAATTTTGCAAGCTCACAGCACTTAAATATCTGTATATGTTATCAATATTAGTGTGTGTTTGTGCGTGTGTGTGTGGGCACGTGTGTGTTTGTTGACAGGTTACAGGTCTTCTGGGCCACTGAGCCGGACAGACAAGACGCATCACTGTCACCTCATGGCTGGTCTGACAGGCAGTCAGGACAGCCATGACAGGCGTAAGTAACACGTTTTAGCTTGGACGCTAACGCACTGTGACATATGCTCTCTAACACACAGGCTACCCACTCACCACTTACAGCTTCTGCACTAATTATAGACATCGCACAATGTTTTCGCTGAAATGACAGGGATTTAGAAGAAACTTTTTGGAATGATGCCTCCTGCACATTTGTCAGAGATGTACAGCCAGTTTTGTGCTGTGGCATATTTCTGGGTTTCTTCTGTAGAAGTCTTGGGCACAATGCCTCGCATGTATTTGTAGGAGCACTTGCAGAGATGACAAATGAGGTATTTGGAGAACAAAGATGTTATAAGTCATCGGTTTCTCTTAATCATGTTGCAATTTAGGAGAGGGGGAAAAAACCTCTATATGCTTTGTTGTTGGTAAACTCAATCAACAAAGATAATGGGATCTAATGGGCTCTATCATCATGCAAATGCGGAGAAAACTATGGAAAATTCCTTTCCTCTTATTGCCTTATACAGTTATGTGTATCATTAATCCATGATGTTTAAAATGTGATGGGAGTAATTTCGTGTGATAAAGTTTTTGTTGGATCAGATAAGCTTTCCTGCATTTTCTGCTCATTTTTTAGGTGCTTCCAAATTTTTAAGAAAAGTTGCCGGGTAAACTTACAGAGCAAGCTCATGCCCACCAAGTGCTACATTTTAACCGGCCTACCCAATGGATGAATCAGTGAATGTTTGATTGCTGTATCACGTTTTAACACTGATGTTAAAACGGAAACATTGCTAGTAGCTATAAGTCTGGACCTCCTCGTCTCTTCGGGGCCAATGTGTAGAGCTGTCCAACGACATAGTTCAGACAGACACTGCTGCTCTGCCTTGAAATAATATCCATCAGTTACATACAAACAGTTTTTTAACACAGGATCTGCCGTAGCTATTGTTTTATAACCCAGCATATGATTTTTTTTTAACTATTCCGTAAACAACCATTCAAGTCACTGACGTTTAAAGATGTAAGGCATGTGGATGCTTGACTAAAATGACTTTTTACAAAAAAAAAAGTCCTTCATAATATTCTATAGATGGTGTTTACTGGAATAAATAAGCATTTAAGACTGACTGCACGTTAGAAATACTTGAGGTGACTGATACTTCAATTTCATAAAAAGGACAACGTACCATTCTCTAGTGTTATGATGTTTTCCCTGTGAGAGACTTCAATCACTTTCGACAAATGATATTTTGGTTTTTTTTCCAATAGAATTTGTTCTTGTTGCTCGATTTACCAAATAATTGAGACGTCAATGTGTAGTGTCAAAAAGGTCTGGTAACTCGTGAAGGGAAATCACGCACTAACACACAAAGCATCAGCATGTGTGCAATGCACCATGTACAGTACATAAGCATATAAGATGCACATTAGGACACTGAAGGAGCTCATGGGGAGCAATTCATTGTTTAGCTTGAAAATTTGGATTTTTACAAACGCACACGCATGCTGTTTCTGCTGAGTATGTGTGTTAGTGTGTGTTTGAGTGTGTGTGTACAGCTGCATGTAAAATCTCCTCATGTACTTAAGTTGAATGCAGACTTTTCAAAGTAATGAGCCATTCGTTTGTAGGGAGATTAAGTGAGCTTGCAGCTGTTACCATCTCACAACTATAATTTTGGTGTTCTTAATTGAAATTTTGCACAGTCTGTTATGTGCCAAGACACATGAAACAAATGAAAACCCATATTTGGGTTTTGACAGTCTGAAGCCTGTGAGCTTTTCTTGACTTTTGTATGTTGTAACTGCAAAAACAACAGTTGCTCTGCAGTGACTTTATAAATATTGATTGTTTAAAATGTGGAGTTCTCTTCGGCTGCAGCTTTTCCTATAAATGTATTGGCTTTGAGCATAAAAATCAAGTTTACACTGATGTATCTCTATAAATACAAGAGATATGAACTCATTTACAGTCATGTGAGAAATGTGACTCTGTGAGATCCTGTGAAAAAATAAGTACGCCCCATGATTAAATAGATTGTAGAACCACTGTTAGCAGCATTAACTTCAGATACTCATTTTCTGTGTGACTTTATCAGTCTCTCTGTTTTAGGGCCACTCTTCTTTACATTGTTGCTTTCGGTTCTTTGATGTTTGCAAGCATTCGTTTATGCAGAGCTTTTCTAAGGTCCTGCAACAGCATTCACAGTCAGGATGAGGTCTGGACTTTGACTGGGCCATTGCTGAACTTGATTCTTTTCTATTTCTATTGCTGTGCTTGACATCATTGCCCTATTGCATGACCCAGTTTGGGTCAAGCTTTAGCTGTCAGACAGATGGCTTTACATTTGACTCTAGAATACTTGAATGCTCGATGGCTGGCATGAGGTGTTTGTGCAGGTGTTGTGTATTAGAGCCATATAACTCCACTCTGGTCTCATCTGTCCAAAGGATAATGGTCAAGAAGTCTTGCAGGTTGTTCAGATGCAAATTTGCAAACCCAAGCTTTGCTGTCATGTTACCATGAGAAAAGGCTTTCTCCTAGTAACTATTCCAAACAAGCTAACTGAGGCCTTTAGAGCTCAGATGTAGCTCTTTGGGTTTTGCAGTTTCTCGGAGCATTGAACAGTCTGACATTGAGGTGAATTTGTTAGGATGTCCACTCCTGAAAAGATTGTGGCTTCCTGATGATCAATTAATCAAGTGTGTTTTGATTAGTAGCACCTGGCTCCTACTTACCCTGTTAATTTCTTTGTGTAGTTTTTTAACTACATACAGCCCTGTGCTGTGCTACAGTAACATCTGTCAGTGAGCACACTATTACTAGTAGACTGTATTAAGACTACTAATGACTAATGGACCATCAGTTTAACATAATTACTGTCTTAATTGGTAATACAGTAATGTGCAAAAGTCTTGAGCCCTACATTGCTTTATATTTTGATTTCAGGGAGCCAGAATTTCCTGTAATTTTTTAAAGTGGTCTCGAGCAGTAGATCCTGAGCCTTTCTGACAGTCTTTGAAAGGTTTTCATTCAGGTGACATCACCATTGTTGTTATTGTCCTGTCTCTCTGTGCTTTCCCAACCAGTCACTCCCTGAGCCTGGTTTTGCCATGGGTTTCTTACTTTTAAAAGGGAGTATTTCCTTCCCATTGTCTGAAAGTGCTCATAGGCGACTGTTGTTGTGAATTGGTCCCATATAAATAAAGCCGGATCGAACTGAATTGTTGTAACTGGTGCAAATCTGAGAAAACAAGATCAAATTTAAAATGAAGCAATTAGATTATTGTTTTTCTAGTTTTACCAGCCACTCGAAGGCCTTTACATATTCAACACACACACACACACTCTGCTTTCATGCTTACTCTGGCTGAAACAACAGCACCAGTTCTGGGGTTCAGTATTTTCCCCAAAGACACATCAACATGTGGGCTGTTGGAACAGGAGTAACAACCAGTCTTCTAATTCATGGACCAGATCTCACTCGCCTTCATCATTTCACTCTGGAAACTTTTCAAAGCAAACAGAACACACATCCAGATGACAGTTTATCCAAACTTCTGCAGCCTTTTTCTTGTGCTGAGAGAACAAGAAAATCTAACACTCCATTTTTACTTCACTTTAATGGCTTCCAGGGCACTTTAGGAATAATTGTAAAATTTTATTGATCAGCACTAGCTGCACTTTTCTCCTTAGAGGGGCCTAATAACATCACATGGTTCCACTGTTGCAATAAAACAGTCATTTAAGCTGTGTTGAATATAGACATAGAGACATTTTGCAGACATGAACAACTGTCTTATTATATCTCCTCACTCACATGGCTTTGTAACCTCTGTCCCTATCTGGATCATCATTCTTACAAATGAATACACTAGCCTGGCTAATGCTCATTATTATCTCCTTTTTCTCCCAGTTTCACACTCATAAATGAAAAGTCAATGTCTTGAATACTTTATAAGGCCTGTATCGGGTCATTATGCTAAGGGTCGCTAAAGTAACAGCCTCCTATAGCCTGTTATTGCCAGAAATGTTGCAATTACATGTCATGTATACTATTAGAATTGGCTGACTTTCCTACAGAGGGAGTGAGCAGACAAACAGTGGCAAAGCTGGAGTCTGTCATGTGCTGGCCAGCGACCATCATTAATGAGTGGGTGAGATGATGGCACAATGACTTGCATGCCTCTAAGGCTCTGTAAAGTGGCACCACAGGGACTTCCTGTACTGCACAAGGAGCTGTCATTGTCTGGGCAATGCACCAGGCTCAGCTGGTTAGATATTGATGGCAATGCACATGTTTTACCCATCTGTTACCAAATGTTAATATTTTGAAGAAGCATATCCAACATCTGAAAGGTTTACACCAGAGGTGGAATGACTGAAATAGACACATCTGGGACTCTAAAACATCAGTGATTTTAGTCCTAAACATCATAGACAATGTGACTGATGATCCACATTGAAAGCTCTCTACATGGCCAAACCCAAATGTAATTACACCATTTTATCATGCAACAGTACCTAATGGCCATTTATAGTAAATAACCTACCTACCTACCCACCTACCCAGAGAAATAGACAGCCATTCACTCTCAATTTACAACTGCCAATTAACCTCACAATCATGTCTTTGGACTGTAGCAGGAAGCCTGAAGAAAACCCACGCAGGCATCTAGACAACATGCAAACTCCACAAAGAAAGACCCAGGAACATCCCTCTTTATATGTTAACAATGAATAAGATGACAATGATGCAATGGGTTGTTGGTAATGATAAATCCACCGAGAATCAAAACATGACCTTGGAGTCTCTCTGACTTCTACTGGCCTTCTGAGACTGCTTTAGCTCATTGTTTTGGTCTTTATTTCTATCACAGGTACAAAAGGCTGTTACAAACAAACTTGCTTACAAACAAATTCACATGGGATGCAGTATCAGCTACTGCTAAGAATAACATAATTTATATACATAAATAGAAATAACTTCATTAAAAATATGAGCATATACTTGAACATTTGAAGAATTTGGTAGCTTGAAGTCAGATTTTGATTTAGCTATTTAAAATAACAGTTTTTGATTTGTTGCCTCAGGACAATGTTATTTCTCTGTCTTATGTGCGGACGGGGAATTTAATGAGAGTCAGTAAGAGTCGGCCCCATCAGGTTTGAGAAAATGTTGGGTCAGTTAAGGGTCATACAAATTTAATGTGTAGGCAAGACAGTCAACAGTCATCTAAGTTGTAACAGTAATTATTAGTATTAGTAATTAAGCTCCTGGAAAGTCTGATGTATAACCTGCTGGCATCAGATGAAATATAATGTTCCAAAGGCGCTCTATTGGATTTAGGTCAGGTGAGCGCGGGATTCAGTCAATGGTGTCAATTCCTTCATCCTCCAGGAAATGCTGGGGATTGTCATACACCAGGAGGAACCCAGGACCCACTAAAATATAATCAAAGTAGTTGATTACATTTTTAAGAGGAATCCCTGAGCTCTCAACAAGCAGGGTTTCTAAAAGAAAGAAAAAAAGTAAGACCCTCGATCTGAGCCTCTGTTTAAAGCTTTGGCTAAAGTTAGGGGAACAATAAAACAGGATGCATGTTAATGATAGTCTGCCCAGGACTTTGATATATTTGTCTGGACCAAAGTACAGGTAACTGAACCTACCAACAGGGTAGGTGTTACAGCTACAGCATTTGTATGACTAAAAGTATTGTAAATAATACATATTCTTACATCCTCCAATGCTAACAGAAGTCAAAAAAATCATAACAAAAGCATTACAACAAATTAATTATGGCCAAACACCCCAAACAAAGCACTTTACTTAATACTGAAGCTAACTCTCTCTCTGATGCACCAATAAGCAGTGACACTTACCAAAACTCATTTCAATGTGTTGAGTACAGCATATATATTCTGCTACTTGACTTCTGCAGCATTTGATACAGTAACCATAATTTGTTTTAGAGGCCTCTGGGATGGTATATCTGGGATGCTCTGCAGTGGTTTAGGTCATATCTGACCAATCAAAAATGTTTTGTTTCCATTGATGACCACAGCTTTCTTTACTCGGCACTAAATAGTGGAGTTCCTCAGGGGTCTATACTAGGACCTTTTTCCCTTATCTATGCTACCTCTCTACTAAGAAACAACATTTCATTCCACTACTATGCCAATGACACACAGCTCGATGTCCACTGATTCAACTAGCCTCTCCAGCCTTACAAATTGCCTTATATGCCTTGACTAATAATAAGAATAGGGTTTCTGCACATTTTTAAAAAAATTAAACTGACATAAGACAGAAATTCTTATCATTGGTTCAGACGAGCTGCTTCCAAGCACCAAGGCTTCCCGTGGTCTTTATATCTATTCATGTGAAATCAGCTGTCAGAAACTTGGGTGTGTTATTTGATTATAGTCTGACCTTCAAGAGACATATATGCAAGATTTACAAGATCTGTTTCTACCACCTAGTGAATATTGTTAGAATACAATCAATACTGAGTGACACAGACTATAATAATGCATTTATTTCCTCTTTGTTAGACTTTCAATTAGGTATTAGGTACCAATTAGAAAGCATTAAATAGACTTAAAATTGTGCAAAATGCAAGTACTAAGAAAAATTAACATATTGTACCAGTCTTAATGGCTCTGTAATGGCTGCCCATAATTTTAGAATTCATTTTAAAATTATTGGTCACCTTTACAGCTTTACATGCCCTTGCTCCAAAATATATGTTTGTATACTATTGTTTTTATTGTTATTAGAACTACAATTTAAAATAAAACTGTCATTAAAGGGCATCACAGACAGAAACCAATTACAACACTCCCAGAAAATTGGTGACCTATCTATCAAAGGTGTAGTACAGACACAGCAACGTACAATATATTTTTAATGTGGAGAGCAGAAGAAAGCAGAAAGCAGGAGGTTCAAACCTAGGATCTTTTTATCTTTTAATCTGTGAATTTGACCAATGCAACAGTATTCCTGAAATCAATAAACTTCACATTCATTCCACTTCATAAAACACACCAGATCCTACTGCCATATTATAAGATTCTTTCATGTACTTTACAACATTCTTCCTCCCGTGGACAAAATTTCAAAGAGTAATCTACTAATGGCTGGACCAATGATCTTCAAAGGACAATTTAGCATGTGGCACAGACTTAGTTTAATGGTCTAACTGTAACTTTAAATACATTCTGGCAGACACACTGTCCCTCTGCCCTTCTGTGAAGTTTGGAGATATGCATTTGATTAGTTAAATTCCCCCTACCAGAGAGGCACATTATAAGTAACTTGGCATACTTTATTCTTTGTAATTACTTTAGCCGAGAAACCCAATTTGACAGACATCTGTTGTCTGCCTACTGCTGCCAATATTGATCATAAATCCATTTGCTCTTCTCTGTTTATTTGCATTTTGTCAATCTTTCTGGGTCATCTCCAAAAAAGTTCCCATCAGCTGCTTAGTGAAGGCCACTATCATTCTGTCTGTGCAAATGTCAGTGAAATGTCAAATTTCAGAGATGTTTTCAGGGTCTCTGAGATGCCACACATAGGACTTTGATTAAGTTCTAGTGAGTGAATTACATCAGCTTCTGACATCACTGTACGGAAACTAAATGTTACCCCGTGATGTAGTATAAAGTTTAATTTACTATCATCTATACCCAAAGACTCCAATATGAAATATTTATAGCTGCAAATAAAAGCTGCAATAATCTTAATTTATGGGGATCTTAAACATGGCAATAAAAAATTTAAAGCAGTTTCATAACAATACTGACAGCTACCGATTAGGAGCTACAGCAATAAATGTGGAGACATGAGAAGACATCACGTCCAGTCTCCACCTCAGAAGTCAAGTTTTTAAATACAGCCCACAAGATGGAGCTAATGTCTAGCAGGATGAGCTGAGTGCTGCACATGATTGCTGCTTTTATTCATTCATTTATTCATATCAGTGACCAGTGCAGCTTTGTTTAGATCAGAATATGTGCATAGTCATAAACTGGTCACAGGTTTAGAGAAAAGGATAAAATCAAAGCGATATGTGGCCGATTCATTTTATATAGATTGACTTATACAGTACGAGTCCAGAGGTCCATTCTTTCCCCTTTTATTTCATATGCTGTTGGAGGTCCTGAGGATGCTGCTCTTGCCTTTGGGCAGTTGTGTTCTTCACTGCTGAAAGTTGTTGCGTCTGTTCATAATCAAATCAGGAATGTATCACTTCCTATGCAAAGGAGATTATTCCCAGGAAAGATATTGTAGACATTTACTTTTCAGAACAGCAAACGTAAAAGCTTTCAGTGACTGAAAAAAAAATGTCTCCACTTTAATAATATTATTTCATGAACAGTAAGACTGAACGAGATGGTAATAAATGACACACTTATTTATGCGAACATGTCATAGGGTATTATTTTCAAAGTAAAAGCCTCTATTGCATCAGCTCCTTTCATACAGCGTAGATTGGTAGATAATAAAATAACCTGGCGTGTCCTCTTATTCTTGCTTGCAGTGCAGATGCACTGGTGGCTTTTACATGTGAACAAGACAGAATCTGACACAAACAGAAACATGTACATATACACCACAAACATATACACGCATGCCCCGCAAACATAAAAGCACACATGCTGAGCCTGCTTGTCTGTGCTTTCCCCCCACCATCATGTGCCTCAACCCATCTGACAAGATCTTCTCAAGCAAAATCTGACTTGACATTTCGCAACACTGAATCAGCAGTCAAAGTAGGCTAACACGTTGATATGTAGAACAACATAGGAAGTGAGAGGAGGGGAAAAGTGTGAGGGGAAGGGGGGGGCTTCTTGTTTCACAAAAGGCCACTGCTGGAGGAAGACATCCATTTGCCCCCCGTGCCACCAGAGCGCACTATGGCATTAACCTAATGAGTCTTTACAAAGTAATTAACGGTTCCCCACTGAATGATACTCTTTGTCGTTCTGTAACAGAGGAGAATTAATTATTAGTATCAATCAATGATGTTATCTGGGGGTGTTACTTGGTTAAGAAGGGAGACGGGCAGACAGTGGCATTTAGCTGTGATTAATGAAGTGACCTTCCCTACAGCCTTGGCTGAGATCTAGAAAAATCTATTCCATTTCAAAGTGACCTCCAGGGGGGATGGCTGGTTGGAACACCCATACACTCAGCATCCAAATGCAACAGAACACACACACACGCACACACACACACTCTCACACAACCTCACTTTGAGCGATGGATGAGCATGCAGATGCAGAATTTAATGTCACTCATGACGTCAGAATTTAATGTCACTCATGACGTCAGAATTTAATGTCACTCATGACGTGACATGCGCTTGCTTTCGGATAATTCTGACACATGACTGAGGGTTACTTCATTGCATTGTAAAAAGCAGAGTTTTAAAAAAACATTTACTTTTTTTTCTCTTCTTTTTTTTTTGCAAAGCCTTAGCACACCATTCACTGGGTTGGAAGTGGGACAGTAGCAGAAGTGGTGATGATAATGATATTAATGAGAGCCCAGAGACTTTTAAGAAATTTCCATATTTTGTCCCAAGGGCCTGAGCATGACATTAAAATGTTCATATTGGTACCATTCTCACTAGAAAAGGACAACCGTGTCAGCTTTATTCACACTAGAAAATATGAAGGCAGAAGTGCGAGTAAACAAGGATTTTACTTGTAAACAAAAGAACCAAGATGGCTAAATGTGGTTACTGTGGTTACTATATACACAGTAGAATGTAATGCATGTATACTTTTATACTTTACAGAAAAGAATTAGCTTTGTTTTCCTATTATGTCTTTTGCAGCACATTCTGAAATTGTGAACATGAGTTGTGTCAAATATTAACAAGGCACAAATTAAAAATGTGGATAATGGTGAAAGTATTTAGCTTTTACAGCTGCAGCACTTTTGTAGCTACAAACCCTATTATGTTTATTATACTGAAGGAGGTGTTTGGAGAAGATTGCTGGATGTTTTATGCTTTTATATTATAGGCCTTTATGCTTTTTGGACTGTACAGTGATACAAAGATTATGTTTTAATAACATTAGAAATACAGTTCATGGCCCACTATCAGATGTATGTAATAGATACAACCTGAAAGCCTACATTAACTCAACCTAATATATACACTTAGAACAGACTGCTGCTCTTATGTAGTTAATATCCCTCTTGAATCAGGGGGTATTAAAGCTTTTAAATACATGTCCAAGCTAAAATTTGGCTGATGGCACTTTGTCATCCTTAAAGCTGCAATAATTTATTTTTGGCAGCAAAAAATGAGAAGACAAAGCCACTATATTCAGTGTATTTACTATTATTAGCATTCTTTTGGAGTTTCAGGCCATTTGGCAAATTTGCATACAACAACAATAAGTCTACCTTTAGCTCTGCTTTAAATTTTTGCAAAGACTTGAGGGAAATGCCTTGACTTTTTAGCTCATTCATTTAGCTGCTTAATGTTTATCTACTAAGAAATCTCATCTGTTTGCCATTTAGTGACGGGCTGCTAGATCAGAGTGCGTTTGCACTCTGATCTAGCAAGTTTGTTTGTAACAGCCTTTTGTACCTGTGATAGAAATAAAGACCAAAACAATGAGCTAAAGCAGTCTCAGAAGGCCAGTAGAAGTCAGAGAGACTCCAAGGTCATGTTTTGA
>VUQG01020426.1:0-13521 GCA_015106755.1 Etia nguti
TGCTGTGTGATCACTAGCGACACAGCTATGTTAGCATAACATAAACACAGTGAAGCTGGAGGATGAACGCTAACTTTTTTCCACTCGATAAAAGTTAACGTGAGGGTTCCCGATGGTTAGGCACAAATGTAATCGCATGGCAGGATGCTGTAAACGGACCAAACTTCAGTGAGGAGAACAACTGAGATAATCCATCCACAATACAAGGTTAGTCATTAATATACTGCAACAACATGGGAATAGAGCAGCTGTGAGAGAATTCAACATTAATGAATCAATGGTACGGAAGTAGAGGAAGCAAGAAGAATGAGTTGAGTAAAGTTTGACTTATCTGACTGTTTTGTTTCGCTTAATGTGCCTTATAATCCGGTGTGCCTTATGGTCAGAAAAATACGGAATTACACCAGTATGGCATATTGTAGGCACTGCAGTCTTCTTTCATAAGATGATGTTAGTATAAATAAGTCATTTTTATTTCTCAAAATATAACACATGTCAAGCAGATTTACATGCAATCTAACCGTTGGGTTATTTCCTGTATCATATAAAGGCTTTCATAGATGTAATGCGCACTTGTGGCTCAGTCAGTGAAAGCTCCACTGGTAGGCTTATGGAGTCGGGTGACAGACCGCAGAATATGATGTAAACTCTGGCCTCTGCTTTGACACTGGCAGCAGTCGACACACCCACAAAGAAAACCCCAGCTTACTGACATAGCAGATGTCTTGTGCAAACACACATAAACATAGGCTCAAAAATGCTCTGCCATTCACAGACCACAGAAAGACCCACTGTAGCACACACACACTTGAACTGAATGTGACTTTTATAAGCCTGGATGTGATTTTTTCCACCACAGAGGAGCTTCTTCCGAAAAAACACACACGAATCAAGCAGAAGCCCAACAGCTTTTTTCCCATTTGGCATAAAAAAAACAATCTCACCAGGAAAAAGTTTTCAGTCCAAAATGTACACAGCAGGGGATACACAACAGGGAACACAACAGGGGAAAGAACAGTGTTCCGGGTCTTTATCAAGCCAAGGCCATCCTCAGCAGGTTGTAAATAATCTGGAATCAAACTGAAATCTGGTTCCTATCTGAGCCTCCTGCATGTGGAGATGACATGGAGCACGTTTGGCATGAGATTAAGAGAAAGCCATTTTCCTCAGATGGAAATGTGGCCATACCTCATTGAGATGGGGTCCAGCACTGAAAGCAGCAATTTCTTAACCAGAAAAGACCTGCTTGGTTTCAGTACATAGAAATAATAACTTTATAAGATGTAAAAAAAAAACTAAAAAAAAAACACCATTATAAACATGAATGATTCATACATACATTAGCTTTAAATAAAACATCATTTTGACTGTCTCTAAGTGAAAATCATGGTTAAACTTAAAAACAAGATCCACATTGTTTAAACTTGGAAATACTAACCTGGTGTTGCATTACATACAGACAAGACAGGTGATGGCAGTCAGGCAGCATTTCATTGTTTTCTCAAAGTAAACCAAGAGGAAACACAGCTAATGTTTGCTTGGCAACTCTTAATAGCGGTCTTCAAGATCTTGTACAGTCATGTAAAAAAGAAAGTCTTCACACGAATGAGGACGAAGAAAAACCTCTAAAAAGCACATAGAAGCAGAGCTTAAGGGACAAAAGTGGAAATGTTAATGCATAATGCATAATGCACATAATGACGTGTTTGGTGAAAACCAAACAGAGCATATCAGCACAAACACCTCACACCACCTATCAAACACAGTGGAGAGGGGGGGTGATGAGGTGGACTTATTTTGCAGCCACAGGACTGGACACCTTACAGTCACAACTAAAAATCCCTTTGTATACCAAAATATTCTGGAGTCAAATGTGATGCCATCTGTCTGACAGCTGAAACTTGTCTGAAACTGGGTTCAGTTCAATACAATTTTATTTATACAGCACCAAATCACAACAACAGTTGCCTCAAGGCACTATATATCGTAAGGTAGACCCTACAATAATATGCACGTTTTCTCATACAGAGAAAACCCCAACAATCATATGACCCCCTATGAGCAAGCACTTTGGCAACAGTGGGAAGGAAAAACTCCTTTTTAACATGAAGAAACCTCCGGCAGAACCAGGCTCAGGGAGGGGTGGCCAGCTGGGGGTGAGGAAGACATGTCATGCAACAGGACAGTGATCCCAAATACAGCAGCAAGTCTGCAACAGATTGGGTGAAAAAGAAAAGACCCAGTCAGAGCTCAACGCCAAAAACATTTACTTTTTTAAGTCTAATTTTATTTTTGTTTGTCTGATGCATTATAAAACTTTGCCTTTTTAGACCATGGCCTTTTTTATATCCCTCAAGCTAGACATGTAAAAAACAATAATGCCTCACTATATGCATCAATCATGAAGCTATACAAAGTGCTTCACAGTCTAAGCTGAGTCACTTTCTTCCCAAACTAATTTTAGAAATACCTCAAAAACCTCCTATTTGTTTTCCTCTGCTCGCTCCCGTTATTATTTCCTGCCATTTAGTTTGGACGCCGGACAATAAGGCAAACAGGCGCTCAGCTCACCAAACATCACACTTTGCTCACCATGACTATGGCAGCACACACCCAGCCTCTCCCACTCCGCAGTATGCAGAGACTGATAGATATCACACATATTACGGTCTTTTATCCGGGCCTAAGCTGTAAACATAGCTGTGATAAAGACACACAAGCTCTGCAATCCAATGTAAAGTTTAAAGAAAAAGTAGGGAGACATGAGGGGAAGTATCCAAAGGGCCAATTGCACATCTAGTATGTAAGAGTGTGAGGTAATGTCAAAAGCCTTACAGAAGGAAAATGCAAGGTAAGCCTCCATTATAAGAAGAGATATGATCAGTTGTTTTATCATGAGAGCAGCTTATGAACTTCTGTTTGCTGTCAGTACTCAGTGCTAGACGGGCGCTGGCTGAACAAACTCTCCTAAAAGCCATTTTGTGCATAGCTGACATAAAACCACACACCACTGATAGCTGCGGTGGACTTCCAGTGAAACAAATTTCTCCTGGTACAGCTAGTGACATCATTTCCTGCCAGTTGGAACAAATAATTTACGGCAAGTCAAAGAATTTGAATTGAAGGGAGGGAGGTTTTCAGGCTAGACAAGGAGTAAATGAACAGCTAGAAGGACTCCTCATTGAAAAGCTTGATATGACATAACTGTAACATGGACTAATAGTCGTATTGTTGCACAAAACTTCTAAGCTTTCATCATCGACGAACTCATGATGATGTGAACCTCTTGCACTTGCTGTAGTTATAAAAAGCATCAAAAAGGCCACGCTGACCCACTTTTGGCTCTGATCTCAATTTTTTACTGTAATTCACAGATGTTTGAAGAGTAGAAAGGAGTGAGAAAGTCCTGCGGATGAAGACAACTTCCAAAAGTTACAGCGGTGTTCTCTGCGCTTAATCGCTAAAGTTGTATGCTGTGCCAACAATTTTCTCCAAAAAGGAGGCTAAAGAACCTTGGGCAGTGAGTGAAAATTGTTTTAAGAAACGTGAAAGACAGATATTAGATGCCCTCCTGCTTGGCCATAAACCAATCTCACCGAAAGACAATCAAGGTCACAACTCTGATCACGGCAGAATCTAATAATCAGCCAGTTAAACTCAGCAGTCTTAAAGTGTCCCAGACCAACACAGCTGCAGAACTGGATTCAGGCACTTCAAATCCATGTAAGCTGGTCATCAGAGCCCGACTGATATAGTGCCCTCTGATGGACAAACTATGCAACACGACTAAAGGATATTTCTCTTCTCTCTTCTTTACTTTCTAATTTTCATTTAGTTATAAATGTAGATACTGAAAGACTGGCAAACAGCTTATAACAGACAATAATTTAGGTCCATGTATAAATAGGTAGGCCTCTACTGGTAATTATGTAGCATCCTCAGAAAGAGACGTGTGTGGTAGCCATGCAGATAGCGATGGAGAGCTGGAAGCCAACCAACACCGTGCTCTAGGACTGGTCAGGTGAAACACCTTTGGTGATCTGTACACAAAGGCCCCTACCGCTGCTAATGGGCAGGTTCACTGGTCAAAACCTTTTATACCTTATACCTTAGTTCTTTTAGACAGACGTTGTCAACCAAATATTGTAGCTGAAATAAATTGTGAGTTTGGCTTTGAAGGAGGGGAGAAAGTGCATTGCTGTAAAGGAAAATGTGCATACAAGACAAGAGAAAATGAGAGCTTGATAGTAAAAAAGAATCCAAAAAAGCATCTCTAATGGAGACAATAATTTAGAAGGAAAATATTTACAGAGGTCACTTAACAAAGGGGAAGCTTTTCCACATACTTGTTTACAACTTTCTTTTAGTGACCAGAGGAGTTGCCCCCTGCTGGCTATTATAAAGAATGCAGGTTTGAGCAACTTCGTGGTAGACTTCATTTTTCAGATCCCGAAAGCTATGGCAGTCTTTTCTGTACTCTGTATGGTCCCAGCTTAATGGAACTGAAGAAAAAATTTCAAGATGGGAGGACAATCGACACCTCTGAGAGCAATCTCATATTTTGCAGCATAGTGATCTTACATATGCACATTTCAGATTAACTGAGCTCTGGCTAACCCTAATCAAGAACAAAATTGTTCCTTGTTGATTCAAATCACTCTGAGTATCTCAAACATCCAACTCCTCATTTGTGGACCATGTCTCTGCTTCCTGTAGATGACGCTGGGCCTTTTGTTTTCTGCCCTTCAATCTGAGGCAGGAAGGGAGACACTCCTTGATAACCCCACACTTCCTATGCCTCAAGATTTAATACCTCCACTGTTTGCCAAAGTGCTCATCTCAGACAAAAAACACTGAATCCAAGCATGCACGTGTGTACATAGCTGAGCAAACAGTAGGAAAAAAGCAACGAAAACAAAGGAAAGAAAAGCAGGAGAGAAGGGGAAGGTGAGAGGGGACAAAAGAAAAGGGGTCCGTTCTGTAACCATGATTGTCTAAGGGTGAGATAAATAAGCTTGTAACTGCAAAAAGAAAGTGAAAGAACACAGAGCGAGAAAATAATGTGGGAGGTCAGAGAAAATCTGGAAATGTGAAGGGTGTTTAGGTGAATGCGTGGAGGCAGGAACATGAGAAAGGACAGCTGGGGGAAGAAAACGGAGAGGCGAGAGGAGGAGGGATAAACATGGGTAGCTGAGAGTAAGAGCTGTGGGAGCTAAAGTCAAGGAGAGACCTGCTGAATTCCTAGAATCTACTGGTGGGTTTGTCCAGTGGGAGGTTTTTTGTGTTTTTGTGTAAAAGTTTTCACCGTTGTGGGAATGTGTAGACTTAGTGTGATTGAACAGAGTAGGTGTTCTCGGTTGTTTTTATACATGCTCACACTTGAATGTGTTTCCCTTCATAAACCAAGGTGCTGTTTTTGCAGGTTTACAATTAAGGTTAAATCAGCCTCTGAGCATTCAGAGAAAGACTGGGGGAGGAGAGTGGAGGAGGGGCAACTACAGATAACTAAACAGTATTAATAAATTCTTCATTCTTCACCTACTGGACATCCTCTGCAGAGCAAGTGACAGTATCTGATTGTGAAAAATGAAATGCAGAGAAGTCCAGAAACCATCTTTTACTTACAGTCTGTGGTTCTAACAACTGTTGACTTGCCCAACCCTTAAAATGACTGCTAGCTTAAGAAATGATTACTGATACTGAACTGTTTGTTGTTGAAAGAGAGGGCCAAGATGGCACACATTAACTTTGCTACAGTTTGAATATCACAGCTCAACAATTTTAAAAAAGGCATATCATCTAAAACTGTAGGCTAGCTTTTCTGTGTTCTCCCAACTTCTGTGCTGTATGTTTAAGCTTTTTGTTGTGAATCTGTTCATGAAAATTTTTAATGTTTTGTGTTGCTAGATGTGAAAAAACTTTTTTATTCATGTTCCAGGACACACATTCCTTTTTTGTTTTGTTTACTTGAAGGCAATTTTTCATCAGACCCAAATTTACAGATTTGTGTCCATGGGCACAAACTGAAGTTGCTTTTAAAAGGTGAAAAAGTCCACATTTGAAGGCAGGAGAGATTGGAAGTGGGACCAATAATTTCATTCTGCTGCTCACACAACAGACAATGATCGAAACCCTCACAAAGCAAATAACACAATATATCTTATTATTTAGCTGTTCTTAAGCCAAATTACACAATAACTTTAATAAAAATCAGTGGCAACAGATCCTGTAGTAAATCCCAATTTCAAATTTTTGTCATGGTTTAAGGCTGCTTTTCAGGGAAAGTGTCTGATTAGCAGCAGCTGCATTTTTCAGCATGACAATGATCCCAAACACATGCAGTAAAAGCATACCTAGATACAAAAACACAATGGAACATTATCGGTCATGGACTGGCCTCCCCAGAGTCCAGACCTGAACTTTATTGAAGTGGTGTGGGATCATCTTGACAAAGAACAGCACAAAAGACAGCCACTATCCAAAGAAGAGCTTAAGAAGCTTGGAGAGCTACTCATGAAGAATACTTATCGAAATTACAAGAAAGCTTGCCACAGAAAGATCAGGCTGTCCTGAACCACTCTCTTGTTGCCTTATAGATTATATATCCATTTATGTTTGGATAACTTTCAATAAATCGCTGCACCAATTTCCAATTTTTCACAGAAATTCGGTTGTCTCTTACAGAATACTGTATATATATTTGTATATATGATCTACTTGGTTTGGTTAGAAAAAATCATGGCTTGGATCAAAATACAACACCTGACACCTATTTTAAACCTCAGTTTTCTTGGTTGTCAGGGTGATGCATCGCCTCTGAAGGGTTGCTGGAGTTAAAATAACACATGGCAGACAGAAGGAAACTCTATCATGCCAGTTGTGAATACCATAAGTTTTCTCAGTGCTAACAGAATCTGTAACAAATCCACCCCCGGGCCACAAAATCCAGGACGCAGACAATAGCGTCCACACCCCAGACAGGACGAATCAACAGCCAAACGACAGCCGCCTGCTTTAAGTTTACCACAGCCACTTGACTCCACTCCAATAGGCTGCCTCAGTCGTTTAAGCCCACAACCCGCCAGTCAGTCAGTCAGTCAGGAGGTTCGGCAGCCGGCAGAAAAGCTAAAGCTGGCCAAAGATCCACGCCGCAGCAGCATGTGTGCTGAGAGTGACAGGCAGGCTGACTTGGAGGAAACAGAGGTCACAGGGTCGTGATCTGTCTGTCCTCTAAGGGCCCTGTCACAGTTTCGGGATGGGAGACAGTCCGACACTGTGGGGAACAGCCTGCCACAGCAAAATGTCACTTTACAGCAACACTTAGAACGAAAACCCCTGAAACCTGGTTTTTCAAAGGTTCACCTAACTATATATTGTTTTTCCTTCAAGCTTAAGCAGTCTCCAGCTTTCAGAGCTTTTTGCACCACCAGCAAAACAATGCCTTTTTTCCCTGAGCTTTCAACCACATCAGAAGGTCTGGTTTTCATCCAATGACTGCACAGGGAATCTCATAGCTCAAAACCCCAGAAAAAGGACAGCTACTGAGCCATGAGTTACGTGAGAAATCAAACTTTAAAGCTCTAAAACACGTTTAAAATTGTTAAATACAAGACCTTTATAAGGAAAATGAATCAGAGCATAAAACTGGACAAATTTAGTTTTAAATCAGAAGAAATTTGATTAAACAGTTTGTCTAAGCCTTCAAAGCCAGCTTTTCCTACATTTTCTTTGAAGTTGGTTTTATTTTAGCCAGTCAAAGTTTCTTTGCCCACAAGAGCACTGTGGATAAAGAGAGTGCTGTACACACAAACACACACACTGTGTGTAAATATTTGTGTCATTTGGTTTGTAAAACCTCACTTTCTTTATCCACAGTGCAGCTATGGACAAAGAAACTGAGACTTGCTAACATAAAAGCAACAAAATGTGTAATTTTTTTTAAATTTACACAGTCTTAATATAAGGCCCTCACTAGGCACTTGACTTAACTTTTATCCTTTATCCTGCTGCCATAACGCATAAAAATTAAAAATGGGCCAGTAAACTGCAGCTTAAAGGGTCACAGCTGGTATACTGTATTTAAAAAAATGATGGATGGATGGATGGATGGATAGATGGATTTAAAAGATAGAACCCTTTGAAGGTGGTGTTTTCCAAGAAGTGGATTTCACACTACTGTTTAGGACATCAAAGCAGAGTGTGGTTTAGGACAGGTCTGTATTGACAATGGCGCCTGCAAAAATCCTCAGCTTGAGTTTAAAAAAGGCTTTAAAAAACTTTCCAACCCAGTGACCAACATCAAGGTGTCCATATCCATCTTTTACATACAGTCTATAGTTGGTAATCACTGCTTAAAAGCGTGAACACAGAGCCGAGGAAGCAAACTGTGGTGTTCTGTTTCTCTGCTTGTCAGCATGTTTCTCTGACACCTAATCGTTGGCTGATACTTCAACATCTTCTGATACAGAATCTGTGCATGTGATTCGTGGAAAACAGTGCCGTCATATACTGTATGAGTGTATTATTCTCAATAGTTAAAAGATTTCTGAGCATCATACATACAGATGTCTAATAATGTATTACATGAGCTTTGATCAGCAGCTCTGACCATGTAGACCAGGGGTGTCAAACTCCAGTCCTCGATGGTCGGCGTCCTGAAACTTTTAAATGTGTCCCTGCTGCAACACACCTGAATAAAATTAGGTCATTAGCAAGACTTGACTGCATGCCAAGGTGGCAACCCCTAACCTTGCTCAAGTAAATTTAAATAAATTTAAGTTTTAACTTCTAAAAGTACTTTTATTGCACCATATTCATTCATTCATGAGCTGCTGTAACATGAATCAAATGGCTGAACTGCCACCTCAGCATGCACTCAAGTTCCATAGAGTTCTGATAATGATCTACTAATTTTATTCAGGTGTGTTGCAGCAGGGACACATGGAAAAGTTTCAGGACAATGGCCTCCGAGCACTGGAGTTCGAGACCCCTGGTTTATAGGACTGGTTCTTCAGGTTGTTTCATATGGAGCGCTGCTGTCTGAATATGTGGTCTTGTTTCAGAACAGCTCCAAGATGGAAAGGCTCAACCAGGTTGACTCTTTGTTTGACTCAAACAAACTTCTGCATGTTATAAATGTGAGACAGATGTTTACATGGTTTAAACATGTTTGTGTTTTGCGGGCTGGTTTAAACTCGGCAGACACAAACACTGGATTAGCATTAAAAGCCTTAAAAGCACAACTGCTTCACTGCCGCTAGTTCAGAAGAACTGTTTGACTTTCTACCATGAATTACTGACTTTAAACATTTCACAGGCCGGGGAAGCCCAGAAATCCACCCCCAGTTTTATACTTACTCTCTCCTTCTATTTTGTCTGGGTTTCTGCTCCACACTATCTGCCTCGTGTCCTGCCTTATCTGGAATGTTCTCCTCTCAGGGCGCTGAGACTTTTTCTGATAGAAGATGGTCATCACTGTGCCCATTTCCAGGCTGTGGAGGATGCGGGCTCCTGCCTCCGACCAGTCCAGCATCCTGGAGACCATGACTGAACCAGCAGCCCCCGCAACACTACTGGGGGTCTCCTCAGCACAGCCATTGAGGCAGCCACTGAATCTGGCTGCACACATCTTCACTGCATAGCTAAAAGTAACCTTGCTGGATTACTAATCTGTTGTGATTTCTCAAATAGGATGCTTATCCCTCAGTCACCATCTGCATGCATCAAGGACTAGGGGTATTCAACATGTTCCAGCCCACTAGGGTCACGAGGAAATCTGGTTATGAACCGTGTCAGTCGGGGCAGCCAGTGTGAATAAAACTATTCCCCAATAAAACACAAGCTAAGAGACATCAGTCAGCAGCTGCACAGCTCAAACACTGAACCGTCTGAGATGTGAACTATCCTCTGGTACTCTGGAGGGGGGAGTGTATTCCTGTGTTATCCTTTCCAGATGCTTCTGGCATCACACCAGTGAAATCCACTCGGGATGAGTTCTCATCACCGCCAGACTCAGGTTTCCACCCTGCTAGTCCTTCAGTCCACGACAGCGTGATGATCCGGCTTTAAATCTTGCTTGGACGCCTCGTCGCCTGCTGCTGCTGCTGCAGGCGCTCGCTGCTATCGCTGGGCAGGTAAACAAGACGTGGATCCCCTCACTGCTGGCTTTGAGAGAATCGAGTCAGGGCTGGCGACAAAGACGCTGGGTTATGTAATAACGAGCCGGGCAAATACCCGGAGGGGCGGCGGAGAGGAGGACGGGCAGCGGCGGCCGCTATGTGGCGGCTTCACGGAGACGAAGAGACGCGCGGATGGGAGAGCACGGAGCGGCCGCGACGAGACTCGGGAGCGCTCCCATCTGCCGAAGCATTCTGCTCCCCTCTCGCTCTCTGTTCCTCCTCTCCCAGCGCACAGGATCCAGTCACCCGTGGTAGAAAACCCTTCGAGACGGGTGCGAGGCTGTGCCGATTATTTCACCAGGTCCTCCCTGCTGCTCCTTCCTCAGGATGTTGCTCTCTGTCTTTGGATCTGTGCGTCTCCTCAGCTCCAACGCCAGAGGTCTTGAGAGGAAATTAGGGCTAGCAGACCGGAAAAGCTTGATCCGACTTCTTTTTTTTTTGCCTCCTCCTTTCTGCGCTGCTGTACTGTATCTGAGGGAAGATGAGGGGAGTAGAGGGAGAGTCGCAGAGACAGCCAGAGAGGGAGAGAAGCCAGAGAACAGAGCGACCTCCGCGGGCCTCCACGAGATCTGCAGGTGAAAGCGTTTTCTGCACAGTGGACTCAGCGGGTAACTGGGCATGTCAGGAGGTTAAGTGCGGTTCAAATTGCAAAGGTCACTGACATGTCACCCAGTAGCAGTAAATCAAAGGTTTTACGTGACTGGTGAGATCGCTAGAGGTTGTTCTTTTTGTTTGTTTTGTTTTGTTTTTCTGTCGTAGCTGAAATTTAGATTTCCAGAACATTATAAATATAATCGTTTTAAACTACTAATGTTAATAAGGGGAGCATTTTTGATGGGTTATCTAAACAATATGTTTGCAGTGCAGAACAGACCATTCAGCAAGTTTGTGCTGGCAGATGAAATTGTAGTGGCTCAGTCCATTACCTAGCACTAATTAGCCAATATGTATGTCTGCCATCTTGCACCCATTTTATGGATGCAGTTTGCTAATTACACGTGCTACTTAGTATGTACCCCTCTTTTCAAATATAGTCATTTCTGTCCTTAAAATAAAAAGAGTAATGGGTAGAGTCAGAATCTGAGTCTAAAACCAGTTTGTGATATATACAGTATTTCTTAACCGCTTCCACTCCCTCCTCTGGCTATTCCCAAAAAGTTGCTCTGTAACCTTCAGCTAGTTCAAAATGCTGCTCTGTGGTTTCTTAATGTACCTATTGTATCACTGCAGGGGCAATCACGTCACCCACCTAGAATAAACACTAGTATCCAAGTGCCACTGGCAGCCATGCATGCCCAAGCCATCACACTGCCTCCACCGTGTTTTACAGATGATGCGGTATGCTTTGGATCATGAGCTGTTCCACGCCTTTACCATCCTTTTTTGCCATCATTCTGGTAGAGGTTTTTCTTGGTTTCATCTGTCAGAATGTTTTTCCAGAAATGTGCAAGATCTTCCAAATGCAAGCACCACTCCTCAAATCAACTTCAGACCTTTTATCTCCTTAATTGATAGTGACAAAATGAAGAAATTGACCACACTTGCCTATGAAATAGCCTTTGAGTTTCCTGTCCAATTACCTTTGGTCCTTTTAAAAAGAGGGTGGCACATGTTAAGGAGCTGAAACTCCTAAAAACTTCATCCAGTTTGAATGTGGATACCCTCAACTGAAAGTTGAGAATCTACACATTATGGCCATTACGAACTATAACTGGAATATGTTTCACTAAACAGGTAAAAAAAAAAAAAAAACTTCTGCCAAAGGTCAAAGTCTGTTTATTTGTCTCCCTTGGGAGAAATATGTTTTGGACAGAGAGGTTACTCATTGCACTCCTCCATATAATCATTAAAAAAAGTGTCCAAATATATATGGACCTAACTGTATATACACAGGATAATAAGTTGACTCTCATCTTACTGCACAATGCATACCTTTAATAACTTTTGCACTTTTATTTTGTACAGTACTTTGCATAAGTCTTGAGCCACCTGTCATTAATTTTTTAAATAAAAAATTGTATTCTTCGAATTTTTAAAGTGGTCCTGATCAATAGCTAATGAGGCTTTCTGAAGGTCTTTCAAAATTCCGTCCATGTACACAGCCATTTCCAGACAAATGTTCTTTTGTTTTTTAAGTCACTTACCACTGACCTATCAGCCAAGCATAAAAAGGCACCTGACTCCCAGAGTTGTTTTGTATTTTTTGTATTTCGTTTTGACTTTTTATTTTGAATGTAGTTTTGTTTCCAGAGTTGGCTTGCTACAGCTCAACAACCACAAAGGGATATCTTCTAAAAACCGTAAGCTAGTTTTTCCGCGTTAGCACGTTCCGCCAGCTTCTGTGCTGTATGCTAGGCTTTCATTGTGATTTACAGCAGTTCATGAAATAGTCCCACGTTTTAATGTTTTGTGTTTTTAGACAATATTTCTTTTCCATGTTTCTGGACACACATCCTCCCCACTTCTTATTTTGGTTTACTTGAAGAAAAAATTTCAGACCACTTTAAAAATGTACTGATTTGTGTTCATGAATTAAGTTTTGTTCTTTTAAAAGATGAAAAAGTCCACATTTAACTGTAATAACCTTGATGACACAAGCAATGAACCAGTGTGTTGTCTACAGGTAAAAGACAACTTAGCAAAGAGACAGTTTAAAAAAAATTATTATTTTTATTTTTTTATTACTTTTTATTTTGTACTTTTTCCAAATTTATAGTACATACAAACAAAAATAAAAGAGAGAGAAAAAAAAAGAAGAATACAAAAGAAACAAACTAAACAAAATGAAACGCACATAGTGTGTGGGGTGAAAAAAAAACAAATTGTACACATATGTAAAGAAAAGGGGGACTCCTACCAGCCGGGGTATGCCAAAGTACCTTCCCATCGGTCCCATCCCAAAAACCCCATCCACCCCGCCCCTTACATCTGGTCCTCTCCCCGACAGGTCCAGTTCCATCCGCAGTCATGACATATTTGAACCCAGAGCGGGCCCCATTCTCTCAGGGCCCAGCCATCCGCCTATGCCTCAAAGGGTCAAAAACCAGAAGCAGTTTGAATTAAAAAAAAACATCCCAACGAAGAGGGGTCCATGTCTTATGGGGTTGAGTGGGTCTTATAGGCTATCCATTTTGTCCAATGTTTTCGGAATTTGTCAGATTTGTCTCAAAGTGTAGGTCATGAACTCCATTATATATATTTCCTCAATTACATCAGTCCATTCTTCCAATTTTAAGGGATCACTTTTCAGCCAATTTTTTGTTATTACCTTTTTGCTTGACAGCAACATAATTTTGAACAAGTAATAGTCCTCCTTTCTTACATTTTCCAATATTCCAAAATA
>VUQG01020427.1:0-10680 GCA_015106755.1 Etia nguti
CAAGTGCTCACAGTTCCCCTGAGTCAGAAAATTATTAATTCAATATAAAAGCCTTTTAAAAGAAGTAGAATTAAAAGATTATTTTCCATGTATAATGGAGGTTGACAGACTTAATTGTCAACAGAGCACCGTGGACAGACTCAAGTCAAAAAAGTAATTCAAGATTCAACCCACACAAAAATCACTAGAAGCACTAGAAAGGCATTGGTTTAATAAAAGTAATTATTTGCCCCATATAACTGAAATCATTTACTGATGTCTTGGACCAACAAGGTCATTAAATCCCATGATGCGAATAACAGTTATTATACTGGTATTTCATTGCAGCCTGCTGCCAGTCACTATTCTTTCTGGGTTTTTTTTTTTTTAAATCTATTTAAAAATCAATTTCCGGAGCCTTGAGACCTGATTGAAATAAGCATGCATCACACTGAACATTTGGTTCATACTGATTTAATATTGTTTGTCAAAGTTAAATGATGCTCAGATGTTACTACAGTCATAGTCAGGCTGTTTAAAAAAATCTTTTTTTTTTCCACTTTCAAGGATGCTATGACTTTCTTGTGTACTTCAGTATTTTAGAGTAGGTTGATGTAATTCTGTCTTCAAAAAATCACATGTAGTTCTCATTTGTTCTACCAAATATGATTCTTTGCCAATATTAGGGGTCTCACACCAGAAAATGTGAATTGTTGAGTTTAAATTTGCAAAAGCTATTTGGTTTCAGTCGTGGGGTACGGTTAGTGTATTTATGATAAAATGAAAATAGACAACATATTCCATGAATTTTTGTTATTGGGTGCAAAGGCACACTGAGTTCTGCTGTATATTATTTTATTTGTATTTAGCTAAATTGCCTCATGCCGCTTAATTTCAAGTATGCCCAAATAAGTATATGGAAAAGAATTTCTTGGAAATCTGGTAAAAATTAAACCAAAAGAATAATAATAAGTTTAATAGTTTTGCATAAGTTGTAAATAGGACTGTGAATGCTTAATATGTATGATAAATGGAAACTGGAATGCATGGGCTACATTACTGGATGTGTGGATGAGTGGAGTATTCCTGGGGCCTTTCTTGCGTGGACACCTTATGCCTCTGGAGTTTCCTCCAAGTATTCTGACTTCCTGCATAGTCCAAAGACATGTTTATGATTATTCAGAAATAGTTTTGGGTGTGGATGTGATAATATGTGGTTGTTGGTCCCTTTGTGTAAGACCTGTGATGGACTGCTACCAAAATGTTTGCTGTATCAGCTGGGATAAGGTCCAACATTTAACAGGTGAAATTTGTTTTCTGGTTTCAAAGTTTTAGTTAGTTTAGACTTTTAGTTTGTAATTGCATCTCTTCTTACAGCATAGTCAAAAACAAGGAGCTACTTTTGGCTGTTTCCTTATTCACAAGGAGTTCCCACAGCAGGTATATCTGCATATTTGATTTGGCAGGTTGTTTTTTTTTCTTTACACCATATGTCCTTCCAGAAGCAACCCCAAAGGGATTTGTGTCTCCTCCCAGGATCATACTGTGGATCTTGTACTTGTTAGTCAAATGTGTAAACCAGCAAACTACGGAGCCACTTCTTTTAGAATCATCAGTTAGTAAAATGTGAATACAAACAAATTTCATTTCATTTAATGTGCTAACATTTTCTCTATTATTTACGTACCAAAAACAGCCAACAGCCCAGAACAATTTAAGTTAAACATAGAAGACACACATGCACAGTGAGAATATGCCAGGTCCCAGCTGGGCTGGTAGACCTCCTTGCTGTGAGGTCACAGTGCTTACCACCGAGTACATTTGTGGATGTTTTCGTGGTTTGTCTTTATGTGTACATTTGTGTAAACTTTGGAAGATAATTGTTCAAACGATCATATAAAGACACTTCTTTGCAGTTGTTGTTTTTGGGCTGAGTCTGTTCATGGAGTCTCTTATTTAACTCTACAGAACACATTGGATTTCATTATATTGTACATGTGTTGCTGTTATTGTGTCCATGCCCTGTCTGTGTGCACAAATATTCAGCATGCATATGTATTTGTGAAAATGTGTTCATGTGTTTGTGTCAATGCAAAAGCTGTTTTGGCCTGTCAGCCTACACCTTTCCCTCTCCCTGTCATCTCTTCAGGCGTGCAGGCGCTGGAGCGTGAAGGCAAGCACCGCTTCTCTCCTCATTGAGGATGCCAGTCGTCTCCTCTGGTGTCCTGCAGGCACAGCAGCAGCCGACAGACGCCAAAGAGAAGGGACAGAGGAAGACACTGAACTTATAACAACAACAGCGACAACAATTTCAAGACGCGGGGAACACATTGGCCTATCGAAATCACTCCATCACTTACTTTAACAACATTAAGGAGGGAATGTGTGTTTCTTTCTGCATGATTGAGAAAGATAGAGTCATAGGGAAAACATCCGAGACAAAGAGAAAAAAGGAAGGCCAGGTTTAAAGTTGGTGCTAGTCTCCACAGAGGGTTAGAGTTAGTGCTAGTAACCGCACAGGGGAAAGGATTCCAGTATTTCTGCCTTCTTTTTTTATCATAGCTAGGACTTTTCCCTTAGAGATCTGGAATGACAAATAGAATTAGGCATGAATCTTGGGCTGATCTATTTGGTGATGAACCAGAAACGAGAATATCATAGCTGCAGTATGCACTTTGATAAGGCATCCAAAAGGAATAATGAAGGGACAAGAAACATCCTTCTACATGTAGAATACTTTAGATGTGCACAAGCTGTCTCCATTTATGATAACATGAAAAAGTAAAATAAGGAAAAAAAAGTTTTAAAAAAAAACCTCTTTTTTATTACCTAGTAATTCAATTTTTTTTATTATTATTAAAAATACATTCAACACTGCACAACTGTACTAGTTTTAGGACTGTAAAGTAAAAACAGTGTTTCTGAGTTGTTGAAATAAGCATAGTGATATGGGGAGGACCAGTTCTCTATGCAAGGTCATGATATAGTCTGACACTGTCATAACCTCAAAAGCCTCTGCGGTTGTCAGCTAAATTTATAGATTTAGTATTAGTCGATTTAGGTATTCTCCGACAGTTAAAATGAATTGAACTTACAGCCGCAGTATGCTGCAGGTGAAGGAGCGCCTTGCATGAAGAAGAGAGTTGGATATTGTTTTATAAATCCTTTTTTCCCCACTTCAACCAACTCCTCTATCCTTTTTCTTAGTTTCTTGTATTTTTTATTTATTTATTTTTTGCCTCCAAAGTCAGAGATAATGCTACTTGCCTATCGCACTCGAAGGCTAATCAGATGCATACACTGGGAGAGTTTGCTTTTCCTTTACTGCCACTAATATATATAATTGTACACATAAATACGGATGAAGACAACAGAAAGGAGGGCTTACATTTATTTTCATTTATTTTCCTTCTAGTAGATTTCCAAGAGATATTTCCCTGTAGTTTTACTCCACATCCCAGTTCTCCTCTCTAAGCTCTTAGAGGGATCAGCATAACATGCCAAAGCAATGTTTTTCCAGTGTCTTTGTTTTCTCACTTTCTTCTCTCATGTCTCAGTCCAAGAAGTGGAAGCATGGTACTGTGGAGGATCTGGGGAATGTACCTGGCACAGGACTTTAATCACTATAAAACACGTTTTGTTAAGTCCATTTGTTTGAATTTGGTTCAATCAGCCTTGCAAATTCACACCTGACAAGGAAGTAGTCTCCTCTCTGTATGTGCGGGTGTGTGTGTGCTTGTGTTTGCAGTTTTTAAGGACAAAATGAAAAAAAAACCAAAAAAAACGAAGGCTACATTGACCCAAAAAATGTGGTACATGCATGCGAACATTTTAAACACATCTTGCTGAATTGTACTACATAATTACTTATCATTAAAACCAGATTAGTGCATCATTTGGTGGCAAAGTGCGATAAAAATAACAAGCTATCACATAAGCCCTTGCTGTTTGAGATGAAAACAGATCATTACATCTGGTGTGCACATGTCATGCTAGATGAAGTGTGACTGGACCACAATTGTTAGAAGATGGATGAATATTGTGGTCTTAGATTGTTGTGAGGATAAAATTGAAAAAAACAAAACAAACAAAACAAACAAAAACAAACAAACAAACAAACAAACAAACAAAAAAACATGTTGATCTCAATCTACTTGAGCATGGTCCAGCATACTAAGGTCCTGTGGTGTTTACATATTCAGATTTTAATATCCATCTGCCCTCACCTTCTGTTGTTTAGATATCTGTAACATTTACAGCAATATGAGACATACAGCATCCAACGGAAAGTGCATCTTGAATGTTCTCCCTCATTAAATAGATGAGATGCAATTACACAGTATAATAGTGTGGCTTCGGGGACATGGATATGGATATTCCTGCCCCTAAAAACAATGTTAATTTCACTGATGGTGTTTGCAAACTATTGTTTTCAAAATAATTAATAGCAATTAAAATCTGAATTGAATTATTCATTCTGCTTTAGCTTGTCAGTAAATTAGATATGTTAGAACACAGACACATCGAGACACTGCATCTTTATCAAGAAGTTATTAGACAGATATTTATTTATGCAGTAGTGCAAATGCCATACGTGACAAGAATCCCAGCAGCATATTTACCAGTTGACGATTAATGTTCAGCTAAACTTTTGATCTATGATCATCAGCCTTTGTTTCATCAGCAACTAATGCATGTGTGTTATCTTATAAAACACCAGTCTCAATTTGAAAAGGTTTAAAACCTTAAACACAGTGCTTAAAACTGCAAATTAGTATTGCTATAATAGGATACTAATAAGTAACCCAACTTATAAACAACTCACAGTTTAATAAGTTGCTCTAGACATTATGTCTGCTTTCAGTTGAGCCATTAGAACATACCTGAATGATGATGATGATGATGATGATTATGGCTTTTATCATTATTATTTTGTTCTTGTTCAAAGTATTGTGGATGAGCACTGGGGTTACTAATATTAATATTGACGCTGGTGAAAAAGAGATTGTTTTCCATGTAATTTCCATCTGCCCTTCAGTTGGTGAGACAACAAGCAGCCAGCACGCTGGCTAATCCTCTGGCCTCTGCTGAGTCCTGCTTGTTCAGGTGATGCCATTATTTAGGCCAGCTGACATGGCTTAAACAGTCTGCCTCCAAACACAACATAATAACCAGGTCATTCCAAGGTGAAAGGGGTAGTTGTGGATCCTGTGAAAGGGCTCTGAAGTGAGGGTCCCACTGACCGCTGTGGCCTCATGGCCGTCTAGTGGCCTTGTGCAGGAGGAATACTCTTGTTACTAGTCACTTTGGCTCTGGTCAGACTAATTTTGATAATCATGGAGCTGTGACTCCAAACAATATACAGCCTACCTGGGCCAGATAGGTAAATGGAGGAACCATCAGGTAAGCTCAGATCCTACTGCAACTGGTCAGTGCGCTGTACTGATTATCTGATGTTTATCTACATATTTTTTATAGCCAGTATAATAAAATTCTAAATTTACTTTAAGGGGCTTTACAGGCTTTAAACTCTAAAACCCCAGCTTCGCCCTGACAGTAAATTTGTCTCAATTTGTCTGGGTTTACTTTGCCAGACTAGATAAATGGGCAACAGGTGCATGTTGCATGGATGGATAGATAGATAGATAGATAGATAGATAGATAGATAGATAGATAGATAGATAGATAGATAGATAGATAGATAGATAGATAGATAGATAGATAGATAGATAGATGATACAAATGCCATTTATTCCTGTGTGAATAACACTTGAAATGAGATATGTGCTGTGATAAACAGCATAATGCATGGTGGCCTAGACAATGAAAATGAAATACAAAAAACAATGACCCCCCAAAAAAAGAAAAACGAGAAAAAAAAAACATGTCACCGCAGTGAGACGGGATTTACAAGCCAATACTGCACCTGCATCCACCGCCAGGTACAAAGATTGCATTGGACAGGCATCTGAGAATGTGGAAAGGCAAATACTCAGTCAGAAAGTCATGTCGACCCTCACATAGGGGTGCATACTCATACAAAAATGACACACACTGTAAGTGTGCACAGAATACAAAAAGAAGAAAAAAAAAGGAAACAGAAGCTTTTCAGTGGTTTCAAACTACTGGATATCTCACTTTTTTTCATTTTTGCTTTTTACTTTTTCAATACACAGTTGTAACCACACTATAATTCTACATATTTGGGAGCCTATTTCATCATTCATTTCGGCCACCTCCCATTTATTTTTTCTCTCTGAATGTTTTAACGTGGTCATGTGGGCGTTGGGGCTTTCGATGTGCTCTGCTGATTTCTCAGATTATTGCTATCCATCATTTGTTTATACTCTCATTTAGAAAAGGAGGTCACTTCCATTATTGCGATATAATTTCCTGCAAGGGCTACTAAGGCCAGAGCCAACTTTAGTTTTGTTTTTGCCTCTCTCTCACACCCTGATTTGCAATTTCTTGGCTTACATGGCTTCAGCTAAAAAAAAAAGTCCCACAAACAACAACATACTGCTCCTTGTTAGCACTGGCATTAATGATGTCTTCAGCAAATTGCTTAAAATGCAGCTGGTGTACAATAAAATCTAAGTTAAACACCTGAGATGTACCTTGCAGTAATTCAAAGATAAACATTTAGCACAGATTAGCTCCTGGCCTTTAAGAGAGGGAAGTATTTTGCCAGCTCATGACCCTGAGGAGCACTGTTGCAGAATTACAATGCACTGTGTAGCCCTGATGCTGAGCAATAATATCATTCACCTGTCATGGTGTATTCCAGAGGTGGCTGCGTATGTCTTGTCATGTTAACAACACAATAAATGTGATGCTAAGAGGCCAGTATCCTCTTAGATAAGTCACATATCCTCAGGAATGCTGCCTTTACTGCAGTCATCTTGTGTTAAGTCACCATCACCAGCTCCAGGGGCTAACATTTTGGATAAATGACAACGTTGGCTGGCTGGAGGCAGTCCAGGGTCATGACATTGTCTGGAGGGGTCCCATGACCATGTCAGCACAGCCACTGCAGGCATTTCTCTTGTAGTCTGAATACAGTTGGCTTTCAGGTGCTTCAACTCTTCTTCCCTTTTCACTGTCCTCTCATTAAGCAGCCTCTGGGGACAAGCTTATGGGCAGCTCATCTCTAGCCTGCAATAATAATGTTGATCCTCTAGGCTGTCAGCCAAAATCAGAGAACTTTCTATACTTAGAAAGACCATCATAAGCATATTTGTAATAACATTATCAGTGCAGCAGTGAAAACGAAGGCTGGGCAAAGATTTTAGGGGTTATTCAAGCTTAGGGAAGTAGTTAGCATCTGCTGTCTTATCAGTCTTAGGGCAATATCATATCAGAATAATGAGGACAGATATACTCCAGCTTTGGAGAATACGCAAAGCGATCTTGGATATATTTGCCTTAACATATAATCATTCAGTGGTTAGCCGATGACAGCTCCATATCTCTATATCAGAGAATGTCAGAGTACTCATGTAAAATGGGGACTGTTATATAATAGCCAACTACTTGAAGTAAATCTATGCAAATAATTTGCGAGCCTGGAGATCTTTTTCAAAGCCTGCCATTTGCCAAAAAGTGACAGAATTGTATAGAGAGAAGATAGAGCTAGAAGAAAAAAGGGCAAAATGTAGGAAAGTGTGCAAAGAATGAGAACAAAATTCAGCCTTTGTATTAACATATCAATCAAAAATCAGACTGATACAAAAGACTAGGATAAATTACTTTCTTCTTTTTCTTTTTCTGTTTTTTTCCTTTTTCTTTTTGCTTATTGATTCTCTATTAATCCTGGATTACCTTTTAGAATGTAAATATTTTTAACGAATCAGTCAAAACATTTTATTATAACTGAATGTAATTAAAGAGTTGAAAATGGAAATGTTGGAACGCTGTTTCACTTGTTATTAATTCCTTATTAGACAACTTTGCTGAAATTGAGCTGGATACAACACAAGGTGCTCACAAGGTAACCCTAAGGTTCAGTCACACTAGAGTCAAAATGGAATGACAACCTCTTTGTGATTAGGAAAAACTGGTGGTCACCCAGTGATGGCAGTGAGTTTTCTTTTGAAATCTGGTGACCAATTGCAAGTAGTGGTGGCAACCTACTAGTCTCACAGAGGTTAAACATGAAAAACCATCAACCTTTGCATGCCCACTTTTAATCACCTGGCAACTGCACAGGCTGCCTGGTGGGAGGCAACCTGTCTCTAAACAACTGCGGTCATTCTCACTCATTGTCAGACAGAATGGCAAAGATTTTCACATAATTACCCCGTCATTTATAAACAGAAAGCTTGTAGCCAGCCTCTCAGATTGTTTATCTGAATCAGTCTACATAACTAAGCATACCTCATCTGCAAAAAGAGACTCAACACCACTGCTTACCAACTGGTTCTTTCATAGTTATATTCTTATATACAAGTAAAGCTGCTGAGTGCTTCAAGTATGTCAACCATTTGCAGAAACTATGTAACTATTTGTGAAGGACTTTGTGAATTTCTGTTTCAAATCTATGAGGTTCTGGCTACACAAAAAATGCAAGTAGATAATGTGAATTTGCGTTTAGTGTGAATTACTGCCTATATAGATGGTAATAGACTCGGAATGGACCGTGACAGATTTGCCATTTTTACCCATTTAACAGGCCAAGTAGATGATTAAGTTTTTGTATTGCCCAGTTTTGTTGCAAACTGAGAGCAGACTGACAGTAGGCTGTCTCAGTGTTATTGTTGTTTTATGACATTCTTGACCAAACCTGCTTTAAAGATGTCAAGGGCCTGCAAGAAGCTGCAGATGTGGGCCCTGTTTTGGGGCAAATATGACTGTAGCATTTAGTGAGAAGCAGTCTTCATTATCAAACCTGTAGACTCCCGGTGGAGCATAGGGCCACAACAATACCACGCCAACGGACTCTGTTCTGGACCGTTCTCTTCAGCTGGGTCCACGTCATTCCGGCGGCCAATGAGAAGCAGTGAATGGTGTTAACAAATTTCCCACGCGTGGGACTAATAAAGGTTATCTTATCTTATCTTATCTTATCTTATCTTAAATAGTTAAAATAACTGTTTACACCAAAATAAATACATAAATAAATAAATACAAATAAAAATACAATACTGATAATATCTCAGATATATGACAGAAATTGAACAGTGTATTTTCGTTTTTCTGACAAGACATAGAGTACAACTAATATGTTAGCATTACTAATGAGTGAGTAAATGATTGATGTAAATGATGTACTCCCTTAACGCCACCCATTAAAAAAAATACACATGTGTGTGTGTATTGAAATTACATTTGTGTTTTAGTTTAGAACAACTCAATTCAGTTTGATTTATTATTAAATCAATCATAACTAAAAATCATTGATTTATTATCAGACTGTAGGTCTTCTGGGTGCAGTTTTACAGACCCACTAAGAAAGATTCAATGACTAAATAATAAAACAGAACAACAGAACATGTGATTTAGCACTTAGTGATTGTAGAAAACAGAAACAGACTGCAGATTGCTGCAGACTGTAGAGATGTCAAGTTATCATAGCAAATTCAACCTATGTAAGATAAAGGCAGGAGCATGGTGGCTCAGTGGTAGCACTGTTTCCTCATAGCAAGAGTAACTAAACGGTAGGATCCTCTCGCTTGAGAGGGTTTTCAGGTGCTTATGTTGGATTTCTCCAGGTGTTCCGGGTTCTACTGCCATCGAAAAACAAGCTTTATTAATTCTGCCTTTAGGAGTTTTAATTTTTTTTTTATTTTTAAAAAGGTGTGATTGGTTGTGCAAAGACAAGGCTGGGTATAAACATATTTGAAAGGAAATTGATTTCAATGTGATACCAGCTTATCTGTTAGAATTATTCTACTGAGAAACTGCCATGACATACTGCCTTTACACAACACAAAGCACAGTGCATGATCTGGTGAGACTGTGAGACCAGTAACAGCACAGCAGGGAACGACTCAAGCTTCACAGGGATCAGTAAAGTCTGCATCCATTATTGTTTGTTATCAATCAGAGCACACATGTCATGAACAATTAATAACTAATATAGTTTCAAGAATGTGACAATAGATTTCTCTAAACAACAATTAACAGAGAAGTTATGTCACTCTAAAGGATAGAACGATCAAGCGAGATACACAAACAGCAGTTAAGCTTCTCACATAATTTAACAGGTACCTAAGGTCTAGATTAGGCAGGGATAATTAGCATGATACCACATTTGCAAAAATGTACAAATTGTAAAATTCTTTGGGTGACCTACTAACAGTGCACTAATTTATAAGCACAAACATAACCAGTTAATTTCAATAATTAGTGATTCAAAAACAAACAGTATAACTATGCAATTTTTATGCATGTGTTTCTTTCTGGAAACAGCATGGCAATGTCACATAATGCAAGAAAGACATATATAGAAATAGAAATGTGACTAACAAGCTAAAATGGTCGAACTCTCATTGTGAATAACTTGGATTCCTGTAAAGATCCCAGTAAAACACACTTTTTTTTCCCTTCCTCCCTCCAACACCACATGTTAAGTTCAGTTACGTTCTGCTCTGTTTCATCAAAATAACAGTACTGTTCACGAAAACTACATGGGGCTCAGTTCAAAACATTGTGGATAAAGACCCAGTTAAAAGCTAAAGAGAGAGCCAAAGGACTGGCACT
>VUQG01020428.1:0-20841 GCA_015106755.1 Etia nguti
CCATCTAATCTGACTGAGCTGGAGCTGTTTTGCAAAGAAGAATGGGCAAGGATTTCAGTCTCTAGATGTGCAAAGCTGGTAGAGACATCCCCTAAAAGACTGGCAGCTGTAATTGGAGCAAAAGGTGGTTCTACAAAGTATTGACTCAGGGGGCTGAATAATTACGCACACCCCACTTTTCAGTTATTTATTTGTAAAAAAATGTTTGGAATCATGTATGATTTTCGTTCCACTTCTCACGTGTACACCACTTTGTATTGGTCTTTCACGTGGAATTCCAATAAAATTGATTCATGTTTGTGGCTGTAATGTGACAAAATGTGGAGAAGTTCAAGGGGGCCGAATACTTTTGCAAGCCACTGTAAATATACAGATATTTGTTGACAGAGATTAATCAACAGATAGCATTATTTAAAGCTTTTGCTGTTCTCAAAGAAACTGTGTTGCCAAGCTGAAGGATAGCTGGCAACTATGAATATGTAACATGGAAAATAAGACAACATCTGAGTTACTATGAGACACTGTACTGATTTTTTTATTGATTTATATATTTATTTTGTCTAAGCTAATCCTAACAGGCTTGCTACAGCACATTCCTGCATCTAATGTGTCTGTCACCCACAGAAGGAATAATTTGAAACCTGCATTAATTTCTGCTTAGACAGCACACAAACCAATCCCCAAATGTCTGAAATGACAGAGGGATTATGAACTGTAATGTATGACTGTCAAATCGTAATCCCTATACCTCACATTATTAAAACGAGCATTTACATGCACATAAAATATACACAGTGATGTTGAAACATTAATTATATCACTGATAGATGGATTCATTGGTTTTTATTGTCAGGTAACAAATACTTGACCAACCAAATGTTTATTGCTAGTTGTTCTACCATATTTTTGCCTTCCACATTTACAGCTTTGAATGGAGTCTTAAGAAGAGTAGACAGCATCAGGCCCGCCTCCTGTCTCTAACCCTTTGCAGCTCCTTCATGCACAAAAATTCAAGGGTATTTTGTTTTTATATTGCAATAATGCTACTGGACCATGAAATGTCATCCTCTTCAGCATGGTGCTTTACTTCCCCACAGGACACATGTGGTCAGAGAGGGCTATGACATTATACTACCACATTTTAGAGCTGACTCTTTCTAACCACAAAATATTCTCAGTTATTATCTGAATACTTAAAAATGACAGTGGTAGGATAATTCCATTAGCTGAATATTTACAGTAACGGGAGAAACCTAAATCAATAATGCCCTTCAAAATAAAACAAAGACTTTCACAAAACTGAACTGGATATCAACTCATTATTGACAGAGAAAAAAACAAAAAAAACCCAAAACATCAATTTTCTTTTCAGCACTATTGAGTTTTTGCAAACATGTAACGCTAATCATGTGCCATCAATTTGTCTGTCATTTTGGCATGTGACAATCATGTGACAATGTAGGATCAAATGAATAAGGCCCCAGTCACAAGCGCTAGAGAACGCCATGAGGGACAGAACATGTATTCCCCAACTGGTTGGAGTGTGGTTGCTGGAGGTTGATGGTAGTTATTAATGGGAAATTAATGGCTGAAGCCCCGGTCACACAGGCCTGTTTTTAAGCTCCATTACTGGTCAGCTGGTAGTTACCATGTGGTTGCAGAAAAGTTGGTGTCTTCCATATGAGCCATGAGCAACCCCAACAATCTGCTAGTGACCAAACAATCACAATCTTTTTTACTGATTTCACATTGCGACAGCCAGCAATTTTTTTCCTTGCAACTAGTGGTCATATCATGTCCTCTATGGTGGACGTGATACGACTGAGCAATATGTGTATGACGTCAAGTGAGAAGCCTCTATGGCCAGAATTACAAAGAGACACAGCTCTGTTTGCCTTGTATTCCTTTAGCTCCCAGCAGTAATGAGTTCATGAACTCCTCAACAAATACAAAACTATTTGTTTTAATCCGATTTATATTTAGACTCCATCTCTGATCTCTCTTAACAAATCACAACCATCAACAATATCTTTTAGAGCCTATCCCTGCTGGACTGCTGAAAGGTAATTTTATCCATCAGTTCATTATTATCAAAAGGCTACATGTGGCAAGCTACAGGAGAATTACCAAATTATTAAGCAATCTCCAACGTCTCCTTCATTTGGAAAAATCCTTGAAAAACAGTTGCAATATATTAGTTGTTTTTGATCTTAGTGCCGAATTTGGTGTTATTGATCACAACACATTGGTAGAATGTAGACTACACCATTGAGTTTTTAAAAAATATGCTGGGTTGGATAATCTATCTGACCAATTCCAGTTTCTTCATATAAATGATGAGTTTTCTATGCAAATAAAAGCTAGCAGTGGAGTTAAACAGGGTGTTGGGACCAATACGTTCCACCCCATGCTTCCCTTAGGTAATATTATTGCAAAAACCTCCAATAATTTCCATGCAGATAACAACTATGTTTATCTTTGAGGCTAGATGAAACAAATCAGTTGGTTAAAATAGAATCATCTTAAAACATAACCGTTTGGAAGACCTGTAATTTTCTTCTTCTACATTCAGATAAAGCAGAAGTTATTGTATTTTTAACATGGTGTTTAACAGGATACATATTCTGGCAGTGCTTTCAATACATTTTGAACTGAATATGTCCTTTAACTAGCATATTAAATAAGTCTCTATAACAAGCACGGAGGATCTCTTCGCTTTCACTTTCATTCATTTATATTCACGCCACTTATTTGTGTTTTCTCTCTGTAGTATTTTGTGTTTTAGCCTTTCTGGCCTCTCTCTCAGTACCTTTGTGCAGGTATCTCTAGCTCCTGAGCTGCATGTTTGTTATCTGCAGTTATCTGAGTACTTGTTGTTATACTCTTTTTTTTTTTCTCCACTCTTCTGTCATTATTTCTCTGCTCTTCTTTTGCCAGTTGAGGCCTTTACCCCAGCAGGATGAGGCAGATGGCTGCCCTCTCTGAGCTTCGTTCTGCAGGAGGTTTATTCGTTCTGAAGGGGAGTTTCTCTCTCTCTGCTCTCAGCAAGAGCTTGTAAAGGCTTTGCTTGATGACTGTTGTTGCCAAATATGTATGACTGGATTTCAACTGAGAATGTCACGCTTAGTTTTAACAGGGCTACAGTGATCCTATAAATATTCGAGATTGAACAAAGATGAAAGAATATACATCTATGTAGGTTCGGAGTGAGTTGTAACTGGGAGTGAGCTAATAAACTTACATATAAAGGCATATATATATATATATGCCTTTTACTTGGATTGTCTGGGCTTTGTTTTCTATATCTCTTTCTTTTGTCAGTATAGCCTTGTCAACATGAGAAATGAATGAATTTTAACTGTTTAACTTGACACAATTGACAATTTTTTTATGTTAAAAGTTATTTTTCTGCCAAAAATGTAAACACAACAGTTCTATATATGAAAAAGTAAAAATTAATATTAAATACAATTAATAAAAACAATAAGGTCCAGGAAAAGTACTTTTGGTGTCTAATATTACCTATGGTGACTTTATCAGATTTAAATTACACAACTATTGATCAAAATGATTCAATAGTTTTAAATCTAGCGAATGCTTAAATATGTATGTTTATATTCATACGTTTTTTTGATCCTATGTGGGATGACCAGACAGGATTTTAGTGGAGTATCAAGGGTTAACAGTAACACATGATAGATGAATATCTGTACCGGTCAGGCCCTAAGGGCTAAGGAGGTAGTTGTGCTAACCGCTGTCCTTCTTTAAAAGGGAATGTTTCTGAAGTGGCAAGGTTCATTGCTAGTTCATCACTGATTCAGTTGTATTTCTCTTATTCTTTATGTCTCTTGATCTCTTGTGTTTGATTTAAGGAGGATGAAATCAACTTTGAAGTGAGTCTCTCTGCAGCAATTGTCCCTTCAGAATGACTTCAGAGGTCTGAGGCATTTTTGATTTTTTTGCTGACAGTTACGTTTAATATCAAGGCAGAGCTGAGTGTAGATTAGCACCAGCAGCAATGATAAGCCATAAACTGTGTAGGAGTCTCTGTGAACCTGAACCATTATTATAGTCACGGTGAGCTGTAATCAGTAGAACCTGGCAGGTAGGCACCATTATTTCACATCATACAGCCCGATATATGAACTAGAGATGAGAGGCTGTGAATGAGCAGAAACCTTATAGAGCAAAGAGTTGAAAGGGTTTTTAAGGCAAAGTGATTTACATGTCAAGGGTAAAGAAATAAGAAGATATGTGTTTTAATCTTAATAGGAATAAGAGAAGAAATAAGAAAATTACTTAATGCATGATTATAATTACATCCCAGTGTGCAAGTCTATTAGAATTCATGGTGATGTTTTCTCAGATTGGTCTGAATTTAAATCATTCCCATTTGAATTAGCTCTACAGAAACATAGGGGAAATGGATTTGATGCATTTCAAGTAAATGTAATTCTACTCATGAATTTTCTATTGCATTTGGATAAGAAATGGCCCCATTATCTCTGAAAAAAAGAGAAATGCAATATTTGAAAGGTTTAAATTAAAGGGTCAAACCTAACATTTGCACATTTCCAGTCTCTCTCTCTGTCAGGAAATCTGGTTTGCATGTAAGTTTTTGCAATTCAAACAAAGCCATGTTTAAGTTAGTAAAGTGCTTTAGCAAAGCTTTTGGGAAAGGTCAGCCGTTCGTCATCGACGAAACCAGAATTGTTGTTTTTTCTCTTTAAAAAGAAATAGATATTTTTTTTTTTACACTGGATCAGTTTTATGTGAAAGAACATATCAAAAAGTACTGAAGCAAATCCGGGGGCTTGTGTTACTTTATTTGGTGATATTAGTATCAGGGAATTTACACTTGTGGTGCAACAATGTGGTTATATGATCGCCCTCTAAGTTTTGTTGCTAAGATTGATTGCAGAGCAGTGCCCATAATTCAGGCATGGTAAAATAATCTAATCTTATGTAGCAATGGCAAGAAAAATTAATGATCACAGCCACTGCCACAGAGCCTTTGTCAGCTGCCGTAGGCAGGGTACACGAGAGGTCTACAGTTCATCCCAGCCATCCATTAACCATTATCTACAAATTACTGCTGTCTAACTTTGCCTCCAACTTTTGTGTTGGCAATTAAACAGTAAATGAAGGTGGTCATTCCCTGCATAAGAGAGTTTGCTATTCCTTGAACAAAGCTGCAGACCAGAACCTGACATAATTGGGCTTAATTTAGACTCAAAAGACAGACTCAAACACAGACAGTAGTTTTACAGCATTTATTGAATAGCAATATTGAATAAACTGAGAGCTAGTGAATGGCTTGGAAGAGAAGTTGGACAACAGGGGATGCAAGCAGAATCTCTATTAGGGAGTTAGAGTCAGAAGTGGCCAACTCAGACAGCTCTTGTGATTAAATTCATCAGAGTTGCTTGTCAGTTCCTGGAATTGAAGCACATAAGGGTTAAGAGTCAGACAAGCTGGTATCCAGAGTGGGCAGGCAAGTGAGTAGTTGGTATGTCCTTCCTTTTGGAGGCAGAGGGACTGAGTGGACAACTCGGTGGAGTGTGGCTGGCAGTGTGAGCAGAATTCCACAGGACTGCAGGTAAACGAGTGAGCAGGCTTGCAGAGCAGGCTCTGAACTGACAACTACAAGGCAGACCCAGAGACTGGGTTAGCAAATTCAGAATAGTAGAACCAGAGGTTATCAAGGAGGGCCTGATTAGCATCACATTAACAATAAGGCATATGAGATCTGCAGTCTCATCCAGCCTTTAAATTTTAGAAGCTTGGGGAGATCGTTCAATGGGGATAAAAAGTCCTCCCAAAGACAAATTAAGCCACTGCACTATGACATTATGGTTAGTTGTTGGTTCAAAACTGTGATTTTTGTACACATTAAAGAAATATATAACATGGTATTTTTGGGGTCCACTTTTCAACATAGCCATGCTAATTATTTTTCCATTTTCAGCCTTTCTGGTAGACTAAACAATTTAGTTGTCGGCTATGGCCTGATATTTTTAATGTCATGTTTCACTGTGCGGCAGGCAGGATGTAGGACCTAAAAGCAGGACTCGGAGACAGTATTGGACATGGGAAGACTGAGGACTTAAATACACAGACAGGATAACGAGAGGATGGGGAATAGGTGGAAACACAGCTGGGAATAATCAGACAAAGCAAGACAAAGGGGGAGCAAAACTGAACACACTAACATAGGACACGAGACTGTCAAAGTAAAACATGACGTATGCACAGAGACATGGACTTGACACTGAGACATGACTGACTGGATATGAAATGTGGAACACAGAGAGGACACAGTGACCAAAACTAGAAGCTAAAAACAAATACAACATGAACAGAAAACCATCAAGAAAACTAAAAACATGAATAACAATAATCGAGGAATATAAATTAAACACAAAACACTGTGACTGGAAAGTGGCAACAATCCTCTCATCCAACTCTGTGGATCACAAATCACATGAATATGTTCCTCTCAATTTCAACAATTAATCAAGAGACTATTTTACTTACAAAAGCACTGATTATAAAATTAGGGTAAACATCTTGGGTCCAATTAAGACAACAAATACAATAATCTGTGAGTGTCATAAATGTCATGATGCTGCTGTTCGCTGATTGTTTATGTCGGGTTTAGGAGCTGATAGCAGTTCTGCTGTACTGGTGATTAACTGCTTAAGTAAGTGGTGTGATAGCTAGAAGACTGACACCTGTAAGACTCTATTTATTACACATGATGCAATGGGAAAACAGGATAGACATTTTTTCAACAAAAACTAAAAAAAATCCACAAAGAACAAAAGTTCTTAAAAGTACATTTAGATAAGTTTTTCCAATAGCAATAGATCAACTGCAGATATGAGCCATCACATAAATTATGTTTACCTGTCCAGGACACAAAATGGCCAAAAACAGCATTAGTTTGAATTCATTTGGTATGACTCAGATTTATTCTCCTTTCAACAGCATTGCTTCATGCTCTATAAGGGGGGAGGAAGAAGGATGGCGTACAAAAGGGTTTTAGTTTTACGAACTGCTTTTTGGTCCCTTTTTTAAGGAAGCCTGAGCTGGTTGAGCCTGGATATTGTTAAGAGGAGTTCCTGGTAAATTATACAGGAACATTACATCAACACAGATGGGAAAGTGTTTTTAATCTTGTTGAAGTTTCCCTTTAACTTTGCCTTAGTTTGTTGTTCGGTGTCATTAATTCTGGATAAAACTGATTATACAGATGGCTCAGTTAAAGCCAGGATTTTTCAGTCCAGCTGTACCAGTGTTCACTTGAAAGGGTAGTAGGTATTAATCATTAATCAGATGTGTTAACACCCAATAGCTTCTCAAGTCTCAACACTCTATTATTGTAGAATGTTAAACACATCCTTATTGTCTGCATCTTTAGGGAGAAGGGAAGCGAACATGTCTGAGTTTGTGTGTCTGTGTTTTACAACCTGAGATTCGCAGGAGGGGCACTCCACAGACGGCTCAAGAATGTTTTGGTGAACCTCGCTAATGGGGGTGAGGGTGCTCATTTAGCACACCGATAGAGTCTCATTTAATCCTACAGATGTGTCTTATCAGTGTTTTCCAGTTTTTATTACCTTAATTCCTCTACTCTGTATTCTATGCTTATTTTCTCTTATTTTTCCCCCCTCAGCCTGTAAAAACTGAAGTTGGAAAAAGTTGGAGAAAGACAGAAAAAAAACAGCCTCATGCTGCACTCCGTAATGTGATTGCAGGTGCGGGGCTGAGGCGTTTGATTGGGACGTGAATGATTTTAATTAAAATCTGAACTAGCATAGCTCACTACAGCACTGGAAGAAACCACCAAGAAGGATCATACATGATGGTGATGATGATGATGATGATATTAGCCACCCTTTAATATATTTTTAAATTGTGCATAATTAGTAAGTCTAAAACACCTTCTGGCATTAAAAAAAAACGCCATTTTGCAACAGAACGGCGTGGTCAGTGTTATTTTTGTGCCTGGTCTCATTACAGTGCATTTTTTTTTAGTTTCCCCGTCAGACCACAGCATTTGGGGAGGTGAATTACTGAGGTTTGCAGTAGGCAATTTACTGCTGTTTGTGCCATTATTTGCCAAAGCAGCATGTACTAACTCAGTCGTGCTTAACTGTGATAGATGTTATCAGCTCAAGTAATCGCCTAAGCTGTGTTTCCGCTGTATAGTTTGTAATTGTGTCTTTACCCAAAATGTTTAAAGCCAAGTCCTGATTATTTCTGGTCCTGTCTGTGATATTTTAATGCAGCAAAGGGGGAATTTAAAGTGGAGGAAGGGAGGAGGAGAATAGTTGCTCAGTACAAGATGCACACACGATATGGATATGTATGTGTAACTTCAGTTAGGAAGATTTGTATTCAGTCATCCTCCTGCATTTGGGTGTTTGGACAAATAATCTATTCTTTACATAACTTCTGCTTTCCCAAGCTGTCAAATATGATTCTGTCATCATTACTCTGAACCTGTCATTTTCTTTCCTGGCTTCAGCGAGCCAATCAGCTTCTGTCCCGTATACTTTAAATCTTTAAACTGCCCTTCTGAGATTCTGTCTTTAAGACTCTTATTTCTGCAACCAGCCAACTCGTCATCTTCACCTTGCCAGATAGAGATCCCCTTCAAAGTACCCACCTGCTTCATCCCTGCCACGCCCAGCACGTAGATTCCAAGGGGAATCTAGGATGACCTATTTCCTATCATGGTTGGACTTTGTTCTCCTAAGTACAAAAAGTTTATTACTCAAACTCCGTATTTCAATAAATCATGTTTAGTTCCTTCACATGAGTTTCTCTAGTTGCTGTTCATTTGTGACTGAATGGAATTTGGGATTTGGCAGAAACATTAATCTCATTTTCTCCTGCCCACTGCTTTGTATGTGTCAGGTTCGTACCAGCAGCATCCCACAGCACAGAGAAAGTGAAATTGATGTGTGGATTTACAAGGTACAAGTGTGGTAACTTTATTATCACTGTATCAGTCAGGATCTGGTGAGATCTGTCAAATGTGTTCTTTCCATCCTACAGGTTCGCTGTTACACACAGATTTAAACATAAAATGGGGGAATTGCGTGTGAATGGGGAATTGCGTGTAAATGATTAGCCTGTGGGTTGGTGAATCCTGTCCTCTTTTTCTGTTGTCATGATTCATACAGAGAAGGGTTGCCCTGTCCCCAGCCAGTCTCACACTCAATGTCTGACCAAAGAATTAGCCTCATGCCAGAACATATTGATTCTCCTCTTGCCACATTTCTCTACTCTGAATTGTCCTGCTGTTTCTTCTGACAAACACAGGTGTAAAACCTATGCTTTTATGATATTATTTTTTTCCGACTACAAGTAACATATCATGCTTCTGTTGCACTAACTGGCATCCTCAGCAAATCTGCTCCTTTTCACTGCATTTGGTAGATTGCAGTCATTAATGAAATAACCCTGCAAAATCTGTATTCTTAAGCTGGTGCATTGTTAACCTGCTTAACAACATGCTGACATCGGCGTGTGTTTATTACAATATAATGACGTCAGCCTGTGATGTCTGAGGGCATCATATTGAAAAAAACAAAGCATGTGTTGTACAGTTCTCTCCATTCCCTTTCATTCGATATATTACTTAATATGGTTTCCTAAAGTTTTTGTTTCCAAGGTCAACTTTGACTTTGGGCACTAACAATGAATGTCAAGGTAAAATGTCTAGCCAACCTAAATACTCATATCCCCCAACACCTATTATATTGGTGTGAAGTTTGAAGACCATCCATAACAAATTTGGGTAATATAAAGTTTTTACTGATTTTCAGATTTGAGCTGTTACTGGTATCTACCATCACACAAAATTTGAAAATGACATCTTAAAAAACTGTGACAAACAATTAAATGGAAACAATTACATACTTCCTCTGTTCGGGGAGAGAAAACTTTACAACTTTACTGATACAAAGCAAAAACAGCAAATCCATAAAAACAAATGTAAATAACAACCGAACTGGCCAATAATAAGCATGCTCAAAATATCAATCAGAGCTACGGTAGAGATAAAACAAGCTTAACAGAAAACACATAATGCTCATAGTACAAATGTGCACAACTGAATAAGCAGGCACGCATTTTACTGAGCTCAAAAATAAAGCAGGAAGTCTCTGCATGTTCATTTTCGTGTTAAGATACTATTTTAGTCTGTCATGCTGTGACATCATATGCGGCTAATGTCACAGCATGAGATGTCAATGAAGAAGATAAAAGACAACCAATAAAGATAATAATGGATGTTGTGTCATCGTCTCAACACGTGCAGCCTGGCCTATGTGAGAGCCTCGGACCACAGGGGCTGTAAACTGCAGAGCTGATAAAAAAATAACCTCAAGGGCTGGCACCCCGGTCACTGAAAGCCTCGGTACCAGCACATGCAATTTTTCCTCAAGTACATTAAAAGTGCCAGAAAACACCACAGTTTAAACTTAAAATTAATGCTTTTCATTTAAGAAATATCACCTGACACAGGCTCATCATTTACCAGATCTGAGCAGTTTCTTCCCACATAATGAAATAGAAAATTAAATGTATGAACAGGAGAACTGCTCTATGGATGGTTTAACAGTTTGCAGACCTCCTATCGCTCTGTCTGCCCTTAAATCGGCAGCAGCATGCTGTGCATCACACAGAGTAAAAAGAAGAGACAATGCGGTGTGTAGCTGAGACTAAAGCAGAAGAGATCTCATAAGAGTAGGGCGGTCACAGGTGGACAGAGGAGTGAAAACGAAAAATCCACAGTAAGGAGGTATAAGGAGAGTAGAGTGGAAAAAAAGAGAAAAATCTAGAGATACACAACACCAGACTAACTCAACGCACCTCACAGAACAGAGGCACTCTGTTCACATAGCGACTTGTGTTGTTTGTGTTATTTATCAAACAGCAGCACCAATCTAGGAGCTAGTTCAGCTGTAATTTCATGCACTTTTCATTGTGTCATGCGTTCAAGGCAGAAGAGTGCAAAGGTAGTGCTGTTGATTGTGCATGCATGCTGTCAGCCAGTTTCAGAGAAAAACATTATTTGATAAGTGCTCGACAACTACATCAGGAAACCTGATCTTCACCTCGCCAGAGATTTGTTTCATAAGGGCTGTGAAACTCTTTAGGCAAGTGCTCAATGAACTAAATGGCTTTAATTTTTTAGAAACTTGGTCCTAAAGCGCTTCGAGTGCTCTGGGAGAGTGGAAAAGCACTTAAATACCTACATAATAAAATGTTGTTTTATTTGTAATTGTTAAAAAAAGGGACGAAAAACTTGTCTGCATTATATTTCCTGTTAAAATGACGAGAAAGCTTTGCTTGTTTATATATTTGGAAAGTCACAAATACTTTGATACTGCAGATATCAGAAATTTGTTCACCTATATATAGATAGATAGATAGATAGATAGATAGATAGATAGATAGATAGATAGATAGATAGATAGATAGATAGATAGATAGATAGATAGATAGATAGATAGATAGATAGATGACTATATCTTATGTCACAACATTGTAGTCTTCTTTCTCAGGAAAAACAAAAAAAGAGAAAGCCTAAGGGCCTTAAAGACAAGATGCTTGTTTATGTTTAGGCAAACCCACAGTCTTTCCCCTTTCCCTTTTGTTGCCTAAATCACAGCTTGCCATGAATATTGTATTTTCCATCACCAACCTAAAAATCTTTAAGCAAAAGGCTGTCATACTGACAGATAAGAGCACTGATCTACTATTAAATTAAGTACCACAACAGTTTTATGAATAGTGCTCACGGTATCTGGTTGCTTGTCTCTTTCCTGATATAACATTATATATACATTATATATGCATTATGCATGTATTTACATTACAGAATCATCCATCAAGGTGGTCATAGTTCTCTATGTATTGGAAAGTCCCATTTGAGAGAGTTTTGCTGACTTCTGATGACTTTCTTGTGAGAAATAATGTGTGTAAAACTGTTAAGCAGATGTTGGGGGGTTCCAGCCTATGGAATAAAATTTGATTGGACACTATTGTTTTTCAGGGTAAAGACATAAAACTGAAAATTTGATTGTAGTCAATCTAGCACCAGTCCATATGTTAGTTTTATTTCTAAAGCACATTTACAATCAACAAGACTGACTACAAGTTAGTTTAAAACATGCAATATAAAACCGTAGATCAGTAAAATAAATACAATAAAATAAAACATAAAAACAAACAAAAGCAATCAATTTGACTAAACACATTTAAAAAAAATCATATTTGCCTGTTTAAACAACAGGTAACAGGTAAACAGGTAAAATCCTATCATGAAAGAATGTTTGAAAACCTGCCCCATCAACATGAGCTTGAGTAATCGTCCTCTAAATGTTCATAGGAGATTCTAAAATGCCTCTCGTATGGCCACCAAATAACATCCTTATGCCTTTTAAAGAACTCGCAAACTATAATTTATGTTAAAAGACAATATCTGTGCACCAACAGAGATGTGTTTAAGGACAATTTCAGAATATCAATTTTTAGCGTGGTTAGTTTTTAGTCTTGCATACAGACAAAAGAAAGTCTAAAGAAACATATGGCCTTAACCTTTTCATGGCTAAGAGTCCAGCACTTTCTACACCCATCATTCACTGATGCCCTGACATTACTGGGAAAACAATCTGCTAAATTTAGTGCAAAATCTAATTTCTATGACACAGGGTTGAATCTGGAAACGATTACAACTGCTAGTAATCCATAAATGGAGTCTTAGTCATATCAGTGGACTGGGGTGATTTGCGATTGTGTTACTGGACTTGTTACAGGCCAGAGTTTTTAGCAGTGTTAGTACAGTGTGCTTAATAATTACAAAAATAACAGTCATTAAGTCATTACCCAACCAGCCCTCTGATAAACCTTTCCAGCAGCAATGGGGCTACTAGCTGTTGTAGACTGTCTTTAAAGGGATTTGACTAAAAGTTTCACAAAAGAATCATGGCATAAAAAGCCATGCCCAGTGTTTGAAGATAAGTTATTCTTTGAATGTTGTTTCCAATTCAAGGCCAGGCTTAGTTAAAACTAGAATGTGTTCTGTCAGTTCTGGGGGAAAAAGCCTGTTTCCTAACTTTTCCATGTAACTAGAAATTAGTTTATGTTAATATATTATTTGACCAACACAATTTTCTTTACCAGATTTGCTAATGCGCCAATGTAATAGGGAACTGGACTTCTTTCAGGATGAAAAATGAAGCAAAATCATATATTTGCATTTCTGCCCATGTGAAGCTGTCTTTAAAAGCAGGCCAGTTACCCTCACATCAAACCCCCAACAATATACCACAAGGTTTACAACCTTACAACCTTGTACAAAAATCACATGGCACATGTACGATGATTCAGCTCATAAATCATAACACACTGCTCTCCAATAGATAAGTTCCCTTTATAGGTTAAAAGTATGGGTATCCGTATAGGTATTGGCAATACTGCTCTTAATTTACTTGGTATTGGATTGATCACATGACATCTTATGTGACCCGTCCCCACAAAACTAGAGAAATTAATTACAGGCAGGGCTCAGAGAACAGCTTACAGTTTGCTGTGAGAACTTTGTTTAGTAAGCTCTTCATTAGTATTTAATAAAGAGCTGTATTATGTGTGATTACAAGCCAGTGGGATTCATCCACTCTATGTTTAGCTCTAGTTCACTTAATTTTACAGGTTAACATGAGGTTAATTGCACTGAAAGCCTGGGTCCCAGAACGTATAGCATATAGTGGCCAGAGTGGTGTAACTTGTTTATTGCTTACCAGAGAGGAGTAAATCATTACCAAAAAAAAAGAAACATATTAACTGATGTCATTTAGTTGCAAAAGTCTCTAATAAATTGAAGGCAGTTACATAAAGTTTAGAAGCAGGTTACCTAGCAACAAATCTTGTGATTAAACACTAAAGTATGAAATGATTTGGGCATCTAAAGAAGCTCCAGATTTGTTGAAGTAAAGAAACACACATTAAAAATCTTACTTTAGGAAAGGCTTTAATAGAACATTCACTTATTACGTACTAAATTTAACTTTAATCTAACTTTAAATCTAACAGTAACAGACAGAGTAACATAAATGACTGTTAAGTGTCTGAGTTTTGTTTTTGCAAGACTATTTTCTTAAGGCAAATTTTCACAAGCTATTGAGTTAAAAGCCAGTGTATTCAAATCATTGCGAATGGTGCTGTAAGCCCAAGGGAAGCAATTATCAGTGTATTGGAAAGGATAAAACATGGTGTTATGTTTGTAGGCAGTACCGTAAGCTGTAAGTGATACCAACACTGAATAAGCTGTTTGATCAGAGTCTGAACAGGCCGAGGAACACTGTGTGTATGTACCATTTGTGCGAGCATGAATATGTGTTTTACTGGCGATACATCACATTTTGTCACTGCAAAATTTTACGGTACTTACTAGTTTAATGGGTTTATCATGTGAAGTGAGAGTGTCATTATTTCTGGGCATTTTTACAAACCCACCCACGCTGCGGGCTTTAATGCCAGTCACAGGGATCAGACACCCCTGTTGCATTCTCAACTTGAAAATAATATAAAATGCTTTTCAACTCCAGCAGATGTGAAAATCGGTGGGAGGCTGTTTAAAATATGCACTTTTAACTTGATTATGGCTGTCAAAGAAATTTTGACACTACGTATTCCCCAAGAATTTTATTTGAAAGCATTTTTGTGATCAAATTTGTTTCATACTTCATAGTGATTCATGTTTCATTGTTTCACTTTTCTTTGCTTTTCTCACAAACCAGCTTTCGCTCATTGAATTTTCCCTCATTTTTATATATTTTTTCCTGCACCATGCATTACACCCTTTTCAAGATGTCACATTATATGAATATATTTAATTTATCTTATCCTCCCTCTGTCCACTTTTTCTATTTCCTTCCACATCTCCTTCCATATTTTATTTCCTTGCCACCCTCCCTTCTCTCTGACTTTTGACTGAGTAATAAATCATTCAGTCCACTTGAAGGAGCTTGGAGCACTCTCACATGGTCTCTGTGACCTAGAAATACTAGGAGCTTTCTTCACATGGTTGGCTCTCTGACAGAGATCTTCATATCAGCCTTGGCCCAGTGAGGTCACAACACCTTTCTTCTTGCCACCCTCTTGATAAATGTTATACACTGCAGGAGTGAGGGATTCATGTGTTTTTGATTGGTTGGATTTGATTAGGGAGAGTGTTCTACATAAAGAATATCAGCATACTTCATAACAAAAAAGTTATACTTTTGACTGAAGTCCTTAGAAATCGTATCACGTAGTAATTGCACAGAACAATGACACAGACAATTCACAAGTTAAAGTAGGTCTACTTGAAGTGAACCATCAAGTCAGTTTAGTAAAACAAAACCCACCATATCTACTTCCAATTTGAGAATCCAGTTATTGACCAAAGTGTCCTTTGGGGGACTACATTTTCTAAAGAACAGCAGACAGAGATTGTATAGTCTACTTATCTCTGTCAACAAAATGCTGGACACTTGTTAGACTATTTATAGATTTAGTCTCTGAATAGGACGCACCTTCCCATTACATTCATCTGTGGTGCTAAACCAAAATCATCATTTAACATGTTTTATCATGTTGATGATATGATACAATGAAAAATATGAACAAACGAAACATTTTTAACATGCAGTTAAAGCAACACTCAGACAGTTTATGGTTTCTTCACACAACACTGTTCACAGTGCTCGCAGAAGTTCACGATGTTTATGAAGAGAAAACAAAACCAGAAAACAGAATAAAATGTTCACCAGGTGCAAAATCCATCGTGAAACAAGCAGGGAAAGAATAACACTGCTGAACCTGGAAGTAACCGCTGATGTAATACGCCATCATCACTAATGAGTGTCAATCATATCTGGTGCAACCTGTAACAAATGTTGCTATGAATAAGGGGAAATTTATATCCTTTGAGCCAATTCTGTAATAAACTGTATGGTTTGTCATGTTTGGTTCCAAGAAACAAATTACGAATTATTTTAGATCATTATCTAATGTTATTTATTTTATTGTTAACATTAAAAATTAAGATATTCTATACTGCTTTGAAAAGAACACACAGAGACTGAAAAGGATTAATAATAAAAAAGGTGATCTTTTGAAAAAAAAAAAAATCATTTTGCACATGTGACATTGGCTATTGTTTTGCTTTGAATTTAATTTTCTTGTGTTTTTGTTTCTTAGTTTCGATTTTACAAATTATTAGCAATGATTAAGGGCACATTTTCATGAACAATGTTTTCACAGCTTTTATACAATAGAAAAATTATTTTCACAAGTATCTGGCTAACTCTCTAATCTCTTCTCATCAATATCAACAGTGCACCACTGAGAATACCATTATGTGCTGCAGTACATAACTACACAGTCTAAAAAAAAAAGAGAAAGGAATACTTTTTAATCAGAGTATAGCATCAAGTCAATTAAACCGCTAGGATATTAATGTGGTCAGTTAAGTAGCAGAGAAGGTCATTAATCAGGTTCTGCTGCTTTGGTGTTAATTTCATTACCACCAAATTAACAGGTGCACTAGAGGGGCAACAATGAGACAACCCCCAAAACAAGAATTGTTTTATAGATGGAGGCCACTGACATTTTTTCCCTTCTAATCTTTTCTGATGGTTTTTTTCCCTGCTGGACAGGACTGCAGAAGATTCTTAACCCATCAGCAGGACCAGCATCTGCTCTTTTGTGCAAGGATGAAGAACAAAAAAAAAAAAAATAGCAACAAAGAAACTCGTCATTGTTCACACATTAACACGTAACAATGGGGTGATACCACAGGATTCACATGATGGCCTTAATTAACTAAGACTTTCATGAATCATCCTAAAGGTCACAGTGGTGATGAGGAGGTGATTTTTGCTTTTTAACAAGAATTGCGCTCTAAAACATGAACAGAAATATTTGACATATAATTTTAGTTATTTAATGTGAGAGGGGGTTTTTTGTGTTTCGCTCTTTTCTTACTAAATAGATAATGGTGGACAATAACGCAAAAACATGATGCCACATACTTACAGTAACAACATCTCCATCATTACTGAAGCTGATAGCACAGTTTTCTGTTCAATCAAATCCAATCAAACCCACACAGGTGTTTGAACAGCACCATTAAAAGACTAGTTGGCTGAAAACTGTGTTCAGAGAACTTTGACAGTATACAGTATTTTTCTAAAAAAAAACAACCAAAAAACAGAGGAGAACAGTGAATATAGGCAAAATAAATTGATGGACTTTGTGGAATTCACATGGGAGATTGTGGAAGGTTAAAAATAAAGGAAGAGAAAATGTTTCAATATGTGACTGGGAAGTTTGGAAGGCCAGGCTGTGCCACATGGGAGCTAGCTGCAATAAGTCTGTAGTTCATCTGAACACAAGCAGGTGAATTGGGTATTCAGCAGGAGCACTGTGAGCCAGGCTAACTGAGGAGAAGGTGACTGACTGGGGCACAAAGTTGCACAGGTAGGTATCCTGGAATTATATTAAGTAGGATGGCCATGAAACAGCTTGCCAGTGCTGTTGTTTATCAAAAATGCCCTTGCCTTATTCATTTTTTTAATCTATTTGTTTTTGACAAGCAGAAAACAGCCAGATACACTGCTGGCTGAAAGAAAGAAAATCCATGATACAACTCAGAATGAAAGTATGCATCTTTTGATAGTATAGACCAGGGGTCTTACATTAATTTTAGCTCATAGGCCATGTGCAACCCAATTCAATCTCATATGGGAAGGAGCAAAAAAAAAAAAATCACCACATAGTAGCCCCTAAAAAAGACAACCCTCTGAATTATTCCCTTTTGTTTGGTATAAAGACTTACATTCCTACAATCTTTAATTAAACGTATATAAAGCAGACAAACAGCCTATGTTCTCATAAAAATACATGCAGTTTTATTAATAAGTGGATCTTTATCCATTGCAGGCCCCTGGGCAAACCTAGGACATGCTAAAGGGATTGTATTTCTCAGCTGGCTTGCTTTGGAGCCCCCACCCTTCCAGATGAGCTAGAGGAAGTGGCCAGGGAAAGGAAGGTCAGGGCTTCTATGCTTAGACTGCTGGCCCTGCTACCTAAGCTTGGATCAGCGATAAAAGATGGATGGATGGATGGATGGATGGATGGATGAACTAAACTTCAAGTGTCTGGTCGGCCACACTAAACCCTTATGTAAGCCAGTTCTGACCAACAGACTGCATGTCTGACACACAGAAATTGTTCTGTGGTTTTGACCCATTATTATTTTTATAGGTTTTTTTAAAATATATGTTTTGTGAAAGAGACTTTTTAAAGCACAAAGTGCCAAGCACCCTACTACTATTCAGCAGAGGCCATAAATGCTCCTTTCACGTATTATTATTCAGACAGCAATTGCAGCCATCCAAGTGAAAAACCCTTCACATCAGCCTTCCATTAGTAATCTGTCATTTAAGATGAAGGAAATTTCTGCGATATTGTCCTACATATGGAAATAAAAAACTACAAGTGTCAACTCACTGCTGGCAGCATGGCTGGAAAATGGACAGGCTGACTCATATAAACTCACTGCTTTCAAGCACAAAGCAGCAATTGTAAAATTCCTGTGAACCTAAAAATGGCCTGATTTGTTTTCACTCTACATTTTAGGAAATGGGCACATGTCTGGTACAGACATGAACAAAACAGGATTTTTATAATTTCCCCAGTGTAATTTACCAATTATTTTTTCCCTAGTGAAAACTGAAATTGCACTTCAGTCGTTCCAAAAGTTTGCTGCTCTTGATTTTCTGTTAGTAGGTTTGTGGCAGAATTCCGAAATCTTTATGTGATATTGTTATGGTTTCATGGATTGTATAATCTAGGGTTCCTGTTATTATCCTTACTTTTTTGCTTCCTTCCTTCTCTAAATATTCAGCATTTATTTTTAAATCTTCAGTTCCTGTTTTATTGGCTGTTTTCCTTTCTCATGTAAGTCGTGAAACCACAAATCAAATGCCAAATTTGGAAGCATTGCAGATTTATATATTAATAAAAAGGTAAGTTAGGAAAGTAAAGACTGAATAAAATTATTCTTTTTCACTGCTCCTTTTTTTTAAACAAACAGTATAGTCCATTTTAACACACATTACTCATTAGAGTGCAGTAAAATTTGCTTTGCTCCCTGCTGTCATGTCCTGTCTCCTTTTTGGTGTACATTACAATATTAAGGCTACTTAATCATTTATGCAGATTAAGACAAAATAAGAAATAAAACCAATCATTTCTGGATAAATTGCAGTGGGATTGTTGCTGGTACTTGGCTTGGTCTGTTGCATTGTCTATTGAGGGTTGGGGTTAAACTTTTGCCTTTTTTAAAACCTAGTGGCTTTTTATTCAGAAACTCAGGATTCCTTTTAGACACTGCCAGGATTACTATACTGCTGGCTGTAAGACTGTTCAACAACTGGGACATTATATCATACAAATACAATGCTAAATGAAATGTCTTTATTTTTGAAAAACTAACATTTGGTAGCATGCAGGTTTCTATAACTAACAGGGGGCTTTTATTTTAAAAATCTAAGATGTGAGATCTGACCATCATATTGCTTTCCTGAAATTAACTAGGGGTTTTATTTTGAAAATTTCACAGCATTTAAGCATCTTATTACCATCCAGTGTCAAGAGGCTTTTATTACAAACTATCCTGGGGCTTTTATTTTAAAAGTCAAATACAGCTGTGGCCAATCAAATATTGGTAAGCGCATATGTAACTTAAAGCTTTTATTCTGAAAATTCCCTAAATTTTAAAGCTGAAAAAACCCCACTGGCTTCATTTTGAAAACTTTACACACATTTTGTCGTTCCTAAAAAATGTATCTGTTTGTGTTTACCATACTGTACGTCCATACAGAAACCCACAGTCTGTCAGAGATACTGACTGACAGATGGATAAATAGCTTTAAATGGCTTGAAATGCATAAGTTTGAATTTTCAGGCAGGGCCCCATGATAAGTATGAATCAATTACACAGAGAAGTGTAATTGAATCATAATATTTAAATGAACTGCTTCGACAGTTATAAGTGCTGGAACCTGTGTCAATAAAGCACAATGAGATTTTTATCTAACCCTAACCTTTTAAAACCTTCCTGTCGCGTTTGGGTCAAATCTGACCGATTTACAACTTAAAACACTCATATATATTGTGCTTTACATCTGATTGCCTCAAGGCCTTATGATATCCTCCATACTATGCACTTGAACATATAAAAGTGATGATCACATCTTTCATTGAATTTTGACTGTTTTAATCAACCTTGTTACATCTTTGGTGTTCCCGGTTAAAAGTGAATGCCATAGGAAATGAATGGGAACACAGTTAGCAGGGGACAAAACAACATGCCTGTGAATGACACACCTGAAAATGTACATTATAGTATTATCGGCATAAAAAAACAGTAAGATACAGTACTCTCCATTTCAAACTACTCTGTGTACATGTATGTAGACATTCCTGTATATGTCTGATTACTGAAGAAAAAGCATGATCATTAAAGCTAGCTGGTGTGTATTCTCCAAAGATTTGTGCACAGGGGTGTGTAAGTTGGTGCTCCAGGTATATTGTCATTATGCTGATGGCTACCGGGTTTTTATCAGTCAGTATAATACTGCTGAGGAACATATTCTGAATCAGGTAATATTTTACATACATACCTTCACTGTCATTATCTTCCTTTACTTCTTTTTCTCCCAGACCCACCAACTGCAGAGTTTACATACGCAGCTAAATCATTGCCGTGTG
>VUQG01020428.1:29783-45775 GCA_015106755.1 Etia nguti
TGTTACTAGGACTGCACTCTTCTGGAAAGGGATCTTTGGTGTTGTTCCTGGGATCTGCTAGAGTCACTCGCCCAGCTTACCTACTAATACCTTACTAATGCCTAATAGTGTGTCATTATTATAAAGTATTCCAAACTTTTTCTATTGTAAGAGCTCAGTGTTGAACAGTGAAACATACTTTCAATAAAGTATTGAGTAAATGTTTCCATATACCCCTGTAAACACATGCTGTTTCAGATGAAACTGTTATGTTTTCCAATTAGGTATTATTTTCACAACAGGCGGCTGTCACACTGAATCCAGCTCCTCCTCTGCTGTGTGTGCATTACCAAACAAGTTGCACAGCCAGATCTATAAAGAGATGCGAGCAGCGTGTGTGTGTGCGTGTGTGTTTGTGTGTGTGTGCATGTGTGTGTATGTATAGATTTATCCTGAATCAAGAAACACAGCAAGTGGTGCAAGGCATGTTGAATGAAGTCCACAATTTCTTCCTGTCTGGCAGACACTGGGACTCTGTCACCATGAAGAAGTAAAAATGGTAACTTCCTGGTATGATTAGAAGTATTATTAGTTTATTATTACTATAATTAATTATTCTTAACATCCGTTAAGAATTAAATAGTGCTGATAGTGGGTTAGATGATTTGTTAGCTCAATTGCTAAACATCCAGATAATTTAAAAGCTCTAAAAATGCGAACCATTCCTGTTTTATTGAACAGGGGATGGTGGTGTTACCCATTCGCTTTCAGCTAATTTCTTACGTGTCAAAGGCTTCAAGGATGAACTAAAAAAAAAACTGTTATGGGGTTTTTTGTATGAGCACCAGCATCAGAATATTGCAATATCTTAATCGGCCGAATATTTTGCTCCTAATTTTAAAAAAATCCCCAGATTATTTTACACAACAACACTTTCTACATAAGACAGCAAATCACAGTAGTAAAACTAAGGTTATGTGCTTTCCAGAACTTGTTGAATGTTGAAACCTTTAGAGAAAAAAATATTTATTTATTTAAACTTAACATTTTCTTAAGTTGAATTATTTGAATTGTTTGAATTTGATTGTCCTTCAATCACATGTGTCTTGCCAAGTCTTACTTTTCATCTTTCCCTTTTTGTGAAGAATGCAGAGTTGTAATGACTGGAGGGACTTATCTAAGGTCTGCTATTGGATGGTATTGTGCTTTCTGCTCTTTTGAGAAATGTTAATGTCTTTTCAATGACTAGTTGAGCCATAGATGGCAGTGAATCTTTTTTTTTTTTTTTTGTTTCTAGGATAAGTGCCTATTCTTTATTCCTGAAAGGAAAGATAAGAAATGCCCTGAGTGAATGTTCAGTCTCTGGGTATATTTAATATGATGGTGGATTTTATGCACAGTTCCTTAAAATGGACAAAGTAGGGAATAAAATTGCTTTTGATGGAAAATGGGAAGAAATGGTTGAATAAACATTCACACTCACATGGTTTTTGGCATTTACAGTGTGTTCCTATTGCCTTCCCTCTTCATTTATGAACACTTCCTTTTCTCTAGACATCAGGGGCTTGACATAAGTAATTAATCTGTTTCAAAATAAATGGAAAATTATATATTTTGTGGTTTGTCTTATAACTCCTACTACATTAATGTGGGTTGTGGTTGCTATTTAGTGGGCGAAGTCTGCTATATTCTGCTCAGTTCTTGTGTTTCTTGTACACTTTTTCTTTACTTTTTAAGCATTTCACAAATATTTTGAGTATTTTTTGTGAATTTGAATGCATATGCAGATGTTATTTTGTTTGCAAAATTCCTGATAATTAGAAACAATGAACTATCAAGATTTACAAACCTGTCTCTATTTGAAAAAGACAGAAAGAGAAACAATATTATTCTCACTTGTTATTTCTCTGTCATTAGCCGCAGGCTATTGAAACTGTGTCAGAAAGAATTACTGTTTTAATAGAGTGGGAAACCTATTTTGTCTTTAATTGTAGCAGTAACAGGGTGATCTCACTCCTGGCTAGACTCCAGTGCTTCAAAAAGTGGGAAGTCCTCAAGAGAATAGCAAGAGCCATGCTGTTGTTATCCTTCTGTAATTCCGTGCTAATAACACCACTGACAACTAAAATGTTACGAAGAAAACTGTCAGATTAAAAAAGGAATATTTTTAGCTATAATTTATGTGTGTGCTGCCAAAGACACAGGCATCCACCACGTGACCTGTTCCCATGGGTCCTGTCCCATTAACCTATGTGCTAATGTGTACTTAAGTGCAGACTTCTTTGAAATAAACATTAGTTACGGCTACATTTGTCTATTCTAAGGAGAAGGGAAAAAAGGCATATGTGATTGCTATATGAAGTGTCTGATACATTATTTTCCATTATTTTGTTTAAAAAATCTTTAACAGAAGTGTCTGGCAGAGTAACTCCTCCGCTTCACTATAATCACCATGCATGACCTCTGTACATATAATTTTAAATAACCCCCATAATGAGAAACAGCTGATGTGACAGGAGGCTGTGATTAATGAAGGCAATGCTCTGCAGCACAACCAATGGCAATTTAATACATCCAGTCCTGACTATCTAGCCCTATCCTCAGTTCAAATCTTGGCAATTAGTTCCTGTTAAAATCAAAGGAAATTACAGTTCATATCATTATTACGTGACTTTGCATCAGCCTGTGTTTGGGCGTTGGTTAATAGTATCTATGAACCACATCATCAAACCTTGAAGATGTTTAAAATATGATGATCTTCTGCATGTGACAATTCCCTTTCTTAAATAAACATGTATAGCATTATGACACCCATGGACATTATGAACAGAGAGTGCCATAAAGTGTAGAAGATATTCAGTATCCTATAGTTGGCAGACAGGAAAAATATCCAGTAATTGGTGATAGTGTGATTCCCTCAGAATGTTATTTTAATTAGATTTTTTTTAATCATATTTCATTTTCTTTATTTATATGTGTTGTGTTTTGGTGTGTTTTAGGAGTGTGTTGTTTATGCATGGCAGTGTTGTTACATGAGCCTTGCTTTTGGTTGGTTTTTCCCTCACTAAATAAAGGCAGCCTAAAATGTCCCTGTGAAAGCCCCTGACCCTGAAGTTGGATTAGATGACAGGTGAGCAGCATGCATGACAGCTTTGCCGTCTTTGCCATCTATGTCAATGCATGAACGGAAAAAAAAAAGTAAAGTGCTTTTAAAAGTACTGAAAGTTGACTGCAGTAGCAAAAGCAGCAAGTTCTTGCAGCTTAATGGATGTGTGCTAATTATTTACTTGGGTTCAGATCAGACAAGCCCTTCCTTCCAATCATGCCCTTCCAGGTCTCACTGTCATTTCCCACATGAGTGTTGAAATCTCCCAGTGGGACGACACAGTCTCCAGCTAGAACACCTTTGAGCACCCCACCCAGTGGCTCTAAGAAGGCAGGGTATTCTAAACTGTCATCTGGCTCATAAGTACGAGCAACAGTGAGCATCCGTTCCCCGTTCTAACCCTCTCGTCCACCTAGAAAAACTCCAACGTACAGACAGCAAGCCAAGGTGATACCAGGATACCCATCCAAGGCCCCGCCTCTCACTGAGGGCACCTCCAGACTGGAACAGAGTTCAGCCTCTCTCCAGGAGACTGGTTCTAGAGCTATAGCCTAAACTGAGGTGAGCCTGACTATATGTAGCCAGTATCTCTCAACCTCACGCACTAGCTCAGGCTCCTTTCCCACCAAAAACAGCTGACGTTCCATGTCCTAATCACCAGCCTTAATTCACCAGACACCATGATAAGCTACCGATTCTCTATCAACATACTCAACTTTATAAACTTGGTGATGCATCCTATAGGTGTCTTAAGACTGAATATTTGTTGAGGACAAGGTTAATTTGCTATTTTTCTTCTGCTTTCAGTTAAGAACCTTTGTCAAACTACATGACACACTAGGCCTTCTGCACTGTCTGGGAAAATTCATGTAGAAAAATTGCTGCCAACCTATCCAGACACAAAAATTAGGAACATCTGCTGATTAAGAGTAGAAAAATAATTTAATGTGTCTCTTAGTCAAAAATTTAGAATTTATGTAGTAACTCTTGGGATTAATCAGACAACGCTATGCGACAAACATGGCATAAAATGAGTAGGCACCTATCTTGGCAAAAAGAAAATTACATGAAGTTTAGGTTAAAAAAGAAGTAGAATTCACCCACACCAAACATAGTAATAAGGTTAATATCATTTTAACTCTTTTAAACATCAAAAACTCACTAATGAACACTCTCATTCAGCTTTTAGTTTGTCTATGTATTTATCTATTTTTGTTTAAATTTCCCAGAAATCGAAAAATGTTTTTTAAAGATGGTTTTAGGGGAGTGACATGCTGTCACGTTTTTCTGGCAAAGCTAGGCACAGTGACTTCCTGAAGTCTCGTCATCACTGTGTGTTTGCCAGGAACCCAGCACTAATTGCCAGAGCCACTCTGCTGCTGGTCAGATAACAGTACATGAAAATAATTATTTTTTCAAAATCAAACAAAAAAAGTTCTGTCACAGTGGTATTACTGCAACAAATATCATATGTGCCAATTTATTCTATAAATAAAAAACATTTTTTGCCCATTGGCCATTTTTTCTAAATGGTATTTCAGTGCCTATCACACCATAGTGATTGTTTCATTTTTGACCCTCAAAAATGCGTGTTGCAAGCAGAAATTATGTCAGGTTTTGTTTGGAAGGTGGAGAGAGACTGGAGATTGCCTCTCGTGACAATAGTTGCACCTGATCCTGTTAACCTTCCACAATTTGTTGCTCATGTTCTCTGGAGAGGTTCAAGGGCTGAAGAGATAATAATAGCAGACACTGTGAAAAGAAGATTTTTCACAATAAATATTTTCCCCACCTGTGAACCCAAAAGTGCTCAGTTGAAATTGAATAAATTCTGCTTTGGTTTAACTCTCCTAACTATTAATGGACGTGAAAAATATTAATTGTATGACAAAAATTAGCAATAGTTAAGAACACGCAGTTACTAAATACATCAAAGACTTGCAAATCTGTATGTGAAAGAAAATGGATTGAACAACAAAGTACAGATGTTCAAAGGAATTTTTTTTTATCACACCAAGAGAAGTTCCACAGTACAGCATTATGAGTATACCGTATGAAGTTCCTAGAACTATTTCAGATATTGCGCCATATGTATAGCTGTTGATTATGAGTCACACCAAAGGTAACAATGTTCTTTTCTGAAGCTTTACTCTTTCAGGCATGTTTATGAACAACAAGAAGAAATATTTCATTGAAATATAAATGGCCAATGTCATGCTCAAATTGTCTGGGACATTCATTGTTCTCCCTCATGGCTGTTGATGTTGCTTGTTGCATCTTGCATGAAAGCTCTTGGCCTTCATGTTTCTTAACATGTAGTATTTAGCAGGGTTAAATTTTCTCAACCCTGTCTCCTCCGATTTAATGTCTTGGAAGCATAACATAATACTTGATGAATACTGGATGAAATATGAGGAATCAACCACGACATTTTAGAAGATCATGAAGATTGTAAGATTTTTATTTTGTTAGTCTGTGAGGCCTAAAAAGTCTTTTTGGACCTTTTCAAATACCACAGGTGTTGACAGATGTTCTAAACCTGGATGTGTGTTTTCGACCACCTGAATAGTGCAACTCCATTGATGATAGATTAAAGTCTTCATGGCAATAAGGATATTTTTTATACTGTAAGTGTTTCTGGAGATTTGAGCAAAGACATATACAGTGCCCATAAAAGTCCCAGAAGATTAGAAGGCAGAACACACTGAAAACAACTTGAGTATGTTCTTGGTTAAAATCTTTTTTTGAAATTAGTCCAGCCTAATGCCTATGTAATGTATAGCCTTATCCAATTCCATTAAATGTTCTAATCACTATTAGTATGCGTTGTTTGGACAGCACTGAATGATCTATAAAAAGCAGAGCAGAAAAAAAATAGATATAGAATGGAGAGCCAAAGTGAACATCAAACCCAGATTCTCAGAGTGATTTTCTCTTTATCCTGATGTAGACACGACATTTTTAAGGATATATTCTGAGACCTCATAGAGTAACTTTATTCAATTATATTTCTTATTTAATGGGTTATTTCAGATCCATTACCCTCAGCTCATTGGGTAGAGTTTAACAAAATGACTGATTTTGCTAAAATTATACTGACCAGGTGATTATTTGACCTGCAATCCAGAGAACTAGTTTTTAAGTTCTTCTGACTTTGATCTTAATGTAGATTTTTTTTTTTTTCTCCCCTGAAATGGCCCCCGAGTGTTCTAAAACATTTGTACAAAAAAAAGATCTAAGGTTTGTGTCTCTTGTCTTAGTAACAGAGTAAGACAAATTGTTGCTATTGGGTGTAAATTATCATTATATACAGTTTAAATCTTCCAGGTGGACATAGCCACCATGATTTCATCCCTATTATGTGGGCTGCTTTTTGAAGCCTCGATTTTGCAATCACAGATTTGTTTTTGGAGCCATAACTGATTACATGTGAACAAAATTTATAAGCTAAAACTATTTACAGTAAGTCATTTTGGTTAGCAAGAGGCATCCATAGACTGTATGAGTGCATCCAGCGAGTACACTGGCACCTCAATGGTGATATTACCATAAAACTAAACCAGAATTCCCTTAATTAAAAAAAAGAAAAATACAAGAGCTCAGCTGCAGTTCTCAACAGCTGTTATGACAGGGTAAACACACCAAAGAGACCAAAAGAGGTTTCTTATTTATTTATTTATTTTGTTAATTCATTCATTTATAGTCCAGACAGGCTGGCATTTAAGTGGGTTTATGGGTTTTGATTTGGTTTTTAACCCTCTGTTTTCAGGGGTTTTCAAGAAGTATGACTTCATGAGGGGAGGCGGGGAAAACAGAAGAAAGACTGGACTACAATTACCCACCATATACTATTGCTACAGAATAAGATTTTAAGGCTTGTGGACTAATAAAAATTATAGTCATACATAGAACATTAATATCAGATTCAAGTGCACTTAAAACAGGTTGTCAGAATTTGGTTTATTTCATAGTATCAAGTTAACTCTTTTCTGATTTTTGATTTACTTAAATGATCTTTCTGATTATTCTTTGTACACTACACCACTGTACCATCTTGACAAATGTATACACCTCATCACTTTAACAAGGAAAACATTTTTTTTTCTGCATATCATTGTGGGATGGACCAACTTGTGGGAAGGAGAGAACAGTGACTGTGTAAGATATCAAGCTGTGGACAGCAATGTTATGTCCTATCTATTATTTGAGCAGCGCAAAAATGTATGTCTTCCGGTAATTTGAATGCAACACAATTTTTAAAAAGTTGTCAAAGGTATTGCGCAGTTGCTGTCAGTGTTACCACTCAAGATGTAGCCCGAGAGACAGAGTGACCAGATGCAGTCAGGTAGGCTGTAGTATTGTCAGATTGTACATATAATTGGTATTTCAGGAGAAACTCACTTGACAGCCTTTTCAAAGCAAAAGAAAACAGTCTCAGTGTATCATACGGTGGCTGTCAATAGCCTCAGATGGAGGAGCAAAAAGTGGACTAGACTTTATGACAACAATCAAATGAGTAACTTTATATATTATAACATCTATACAAGTAATACTGATGTGAAAGCAAGTGAGATGCTAGGTTAGTACATATTAATTTACACTAAAAAAAAAAAATGAGGACAACCATAGTCATTGGGGTGCTGCCCGATGGAGTCCAAACCTTCTTCTTGATTAAAAATTGCAGGAGATGTATGAAAATCAAAAAATTTCCAGTTTGGAGCATTTTTATGTTATATCTAGTTACTACAAACACATACAAACAAATGTATGATTTGCTCAAGTTTTACCTTTCGGTCACTTTCACCTTTGGTCAGTACAACACTAAATAACACTAAAATTGAAAAAAAAAAACAAACAAACAAAAAAACGCATCTTACATTATGCGTCACGATATGCAAGGCAGATCGTGTGGATTCTTTTCATGTGAGGACCCAAATGCGGACCACAAAAGACGAAAACGGGAATTAAATGAAAGCGTGCTGTTTATTAAGGCAGATATACCCAACGGGGAGAAACGTAAATAACAAACTAAACAGAGGAACGCCTGAACTGGGGGGAAACTAAGAAAACAAGACAAAACCCGGAACATTGGAGAAACCTTGGAAACACGGGAGGGACACATGAGAGCGACGGGGGAAAAGCAGACGCGACGACAAAGGTTGAGGGAAAACTCACACAATATATAGACAGGAGGTGGTCAGGTGGAAGTGGAAACACATAGGGAGCACAGCTGATACAAACGAACATGACGCCACAGGGGAAGCAAAGCTAAACACACTGAACATAGACCACAAAATAAAACAGGAAAAAGGGAGACTAAGACACTGACTTAACAAAGGAACAGGGAAATGACAATGGGAGACGAGATGCTGACATAACTATGGAGCACATATAGAGGACAGGAAGGGCTTGGGAGAGCACACATGACAGACAGGGGAGGCATGGAATAAACGTAAGGAGGGGAACATGGAAACTAAATGGGGAAAACTCAAAATGCTGGGTCACATGACCCAGAACCATGACAATTATGCACAAGTTGACCTTTCAAAGTGGACCTTGATGCAATATTGGCCACACAATAGACAGAGACAGAAGTTTATTTCCTCAGGTTATATATGTTTAATATAAAAATGTTTTTGATGACAAAGTGTGACAGGCATGCGAAAACTAAGAAATCAGGAAGAGGGAAAATACTTTTTCAAGCCACTGTAAGTAAATCGAGTTTTTTACAGATTATACGTACTAGAAGGATAAATTCATTCTTTTTATGGGATTTGAAGGGCAATGAGAACATTGTGGAAATCATCAAAGTCATGCTTAAATGATGATATAATACAGAGTATTTCAGTGATTTGCATATCCTCTACAATGTTTTTCTCATCTTAGTAAAGTACAAAGTGTGCAAAACAATCATGTATTTTCTGACAAGTAGAGTAGTTTTGAATATCATAATTGTCTTCAAAAAGTTGTAACAGATCATTTAGGGACTTTTCTTGTTTTAAATTCAGTCACACATAATTGTGTATGACTGCAGGAAATATGATTGCACAATGTAGAATGGTTTTTTTTTTACCTCCTCACTGCCTTCCAAATCACTCCAGCACCCTTGAGGTAAGTGTTTTCTTCCTCAAGGGAAATAGACAAACATTCACTTCTGTCTCATTTCTCTTTTGTTGCTTGGAAGTAATCGTTCCTTTTTAAAAGTTTTCAAAGTTGAAGGGAATAAAAGATCTGCTTCTAGGGATTGTGGGAGAAGGTGCACGAATCACAGTTTGAAAAAATATCAACTGGAAGTCATCTAAATTTTGCTTTTGATAAGAAAATGAGAACGAAGAGCATTTAAATTCTTTGAACAACAGATGCACACAAACACTCTGACATTACTGGACTCTGGTAATTATTTTGCCCAGACTATATCACTGGGACAAAATTTTGTGAAATAATTACTTGAAGTACAAATAACAGATTGCAGCACTCATTTAATTTTGCAGTCACTACAAAATAATTACCCAACCTGTCAACACTGATGAATGTCAAAGTGAAATTAAATCATGCTTTCATAAGTGCCTTCATGTTTCCTCTAAGGATTCGCCTTCACTCTGTACTTTGCTGTCAAACTCTGGTCTAATTTCATACAACCAGGGTGTCCTAAACGTAGGCGCCTACAATATTGACATTAATGGTAAAATTGGTAATTTCATCATCTGACTGGGAAAAAAAACCGTCTGAAAGTAGCGTTTTTATCATGTAAAGAGAAGTAATAACAGAATAATATTAAAATTAAAATAATATTTAAAAAAATAATACCAACTAGAATCTTTTGTTCTATGAATTGCCAGTCATAGCCCCATCCTTACGGCTATTTTCTGTTGTTATTGTATTTTCCACTGTGTCCTTGAAGCTATCATAGACGCAAAGATGAGGCAATCAACTACATTTGGACCAGCTGGACCAAGGAAAAATAAAAATAAAAGCCCAGTCACGCTTGTAACTCATCCCCACCAGTGTTTGCACCCGTTCCGGTTCAGTAAGTGCCGTGAATATACACCCCTCTGTTAAATCACAACTATGTGGTTTCAAGTATGTGCTCTCATAGGTTTTGAGATAGATTACTGTTCACCACTGATGTAGAATAAAAATCTACACTTATGTAGCCTAAATGAACAGATGTGAATATCACATTTTAGCTATTTTAGCTTAAATACAGTAATAGTCACAGTCATTAGAAAGATTGTCCTTGAATGCATCATAAACTCAGCATTATGACAAACAGTCCAGAAAGCAGAGTAGTGTAACCGCTGCTGGAAAACTGTGGTCTCACGTAAGGCCTTAGAGTGACTTAGTAATAAGATGTATTACTGCTCTTGATAATTTTCAGAAGACGTAATACACATTTGGAACATTAATCAGTATATTACAGTATTTTACATGTTCAAAACTCAGTTTGAATGAGTAACTTAAGTTAACTTAAGTTAACTTAAGTTAACTTAAGTTACATAAAAAAATAAAAATAAAATGGTGTACACAATGTGTGTTTATATGGTGGATGATGCTATGTACTGTAAACTTATTACCCATTTGAAAACAAGAGTAGCAGACAATTGTACTTCTTCGCTACCAGCTCTTTCATACTCCATGCTATCCACACGGCCGACTTTTGACTATTGTATAGTCAATGTCAGAGTCGAAAGTTGCCTCCAGGGTAAAAAGTTCAAGAGCATGACATATATTTTTCACAAATTTTGCAGGGCAGAGGACAATATCACTGGCTTTTTGGTGGAAATAATGTATTTCTGTTAGCGCCAATGATACCAATAGGACCAGTATCAACAGATAGTGTAATAAAAGTGAACGTGCATTTCACAGTCTCAAAGAGATAGTTTAGTATTATGTTACCCTTTAGGATGTTAGAAAGAGAATGATCTTCTTACTGCATAATAACCTGCAAATTTTTCTACTTCCTTTGCATTTTTATTAACTCTAGGGATACTGGAATACAGGTAATAAAGGGGCTCACCTCTTTAATCCATTTTAATGATCCTGTTCCTACCCCTGAGTGGGATGCACACATTGCATTAATGTGAATTTTAAACTGTATTAATTAATGTTTGATAATGGAAGGTCTCCCGTGATTAGAAAAAACAGGATGGCAATCCAACTATTTCACACTTTTAAATATGCACTCTTGAAGTTATCATTCACATTTTTATTCAAAGCTTTCAGTGCCACTATTGGCATGCACAAAAAGGTTCCAGACACCTAAAGTCTGCATGATTTGAGGAAGACAGTTCATGTTGTGGTGTTCAAAATCTCAACTGGATTTTGTTATTTTATTTTATATAAAAATAAAAATAAAAAATAAATATCCAGCTGCTCTGCAACACTTCATGAAATTATTCCTAAGAGGATTATGTGATGTTTTGTTTCAGTTGTAAGGACCTTTTCTATGTACACAGGCTTTTGATTGGAAAAATGGTAATTTGTTTTCCTTCAAAACTAAGATAGTTATTTAGTTTTTAACATCAGCAGTTCCCTGACACAGTCCTCAAAGATAATACATTTGCATTTTATCACAAGAACAAAAAAAATGCTAACATAATTAGTACAGAGAGTCATGCCAGAAATATTAGGCAAAGAAGTCACAAAACACTATCATTTTCGATGGGGTTTTTGTTTTTTGTTTTTTTTAAATTGCCATCCTCAAAAATTCACCACAGACTGCAAAGTAGCTGTAGCACAGCCAAAACTGTCCTCACAAGGTGATTTGGATTGATGAACAACGCAGTCAATCAAGCACAGATATATTATGCACATTTTGTGCTGCTGGACAGTAAAATCATTTTGTGTATGAATGGTAGGCGTTCACAATCAATGCTGTGTTGTCTAGATGCAGATAAAGTCTTCATCTAGAGACATGTTTTTTTAAGAAGTGCAAATAATGATCACCTTGTAAACAATGATGACAAATTATGTTTTGATTACTGGAGAGTGATAGCATTTGGCTCTTTTGAAACGCTAAGATCAGATAACAAGCATGAAATATCATTGTGAAACACAAGGATGTTTCAATTTCCAAGACTTTCTATGATTAGTCGATTGCTATCTGTACATTCCCAGCATAGTGCCTGCTGTATAGGACGACACATGTTTTTCCGGTACAGTGAACCATCTGCTATCTTATGAGATATTTCCAAAAATGTGAAGAGACTGACAAGTAGTTCCATCTTTATAACAACAATGTTTGTCTTAGCAGAAAAAAATTATTTAGTCTTGTATCCTGACTTTGGCTTTAGTGACCTAAAAACTTCCTCTTGTATGAGTCTTTAAGTTTTTAATCATAATATCAGCTAAATGTGACTCCAACACCTTTATTATCCTCACTATGAAATAATAAAAAGAAGAAAAATGATAATACTCAACAGATGCGTCAATAATGAAGATGCATATCAAAGTCAATGATCCTGTTTTCTCTAATTATGCAATCAACCTTTTGTCAGCTAACACTACATGCTGAAACACTCAATTAGAATCAGAGAGGAATAGGCTGATTGTACAATTTATATAGAGAAACTTAGGCACTGACCTTTAACAAAAAGCTAGATTAAAACTATTTAATCTATTTCATTAACATTCATCAACTCAACAGTAGAGTGAGAATGAAAATTAGTTGAAAATCATGTGCAAATAATAATAAGTATTTGCATATAATAGTTTTTTTTTAAATAAAAAAAAAAATCTCAACTAAGTTTGTGATGTTTCATATAGTTATTTGTGATAATTTATTGGCTTTGTTTGATGATTAACAATTCATTTTAACAAGAAAAAAAATACGTTTTGAGCTCAGGTTTCTACCTTCACAAAAACAGTAAACACCAAATATAGAAATCTGTAAAAACTTTATTACCCACATTTTTATGGATTATCCTCAAACTTCACAACAATATACTCGGCCTTGGGGGACATGAGTCCCTAGGCTGGCTGACCATTTGACCTTGACCTTCATTTTTAACACCCAAGGTCAAAGTTGACCTTGAAAAAAAAGAAACCATAGTGATGAATATATCATATAAAGGGGCATAGAGAGAGCTGCACAACACGCTTTTTATTTTTTCAGTACAACACCCTACAATGTCATAATGACGCCGCAACAGGCTGACGTCAACATATTATAATAAAGCCATCATAAATCAGCAAAGTTTTAGTATAGCTTTTGGCCTTCGAGGAGACATGTGCTCTCTGAGTGCTCCGGTTTCCTTTGTTTCTCTAAGAGAGTCTAAGAGGAAGGATGCCAGTTAATGTGAAGAATGTCTATATTTAGGAACTAAAACACAGCATAATTTAGAACACCACTCTTTAGTGAAACTTCATTTTGCATTTGTATATCTGCATTTTTGTCTATCACAGATCCTTCTTGGATGATAGGAGTCTTGCACAAACCTTTTGAGAGATGGCTTGCTGTTCTTTATAGATTTTTATTTTTTTTAAGCTGCTTTTCCCAGAAGGGTTTTGTTTCTGTGCTTTACACTTAAAAATACTCCAAAGATTTTCAGCTGAATTCAACTCAGAGGACATGCATGGTCAGGTCATTGCTGGAAGATTTCACCATGGCAAACTTTTCTGATTCTGAATAAGACTTGTTCAGTATTTTGGGTATACAAATTAGTATTCATAATGTGATCTATGAATTGTAAATCACATTTTGAACAGCCCCATATCTGGACACAACAAACTTTATGTTTCTCAGTCTGCATCTCAAACATATTAGGGCCAGGGATAGCTCAGTAGGTACAGTGTTGGCCCCGTGATCGGAAGGTCAGGGGTTCGATTCCCCTGAACGGCTACCCTGAGGTACCCCTGAACAAAGTACCGTCCCTACACGCTGCTCCCCGGGCGCCCAAATGGTAGCCCACTGCTTCACTGAGTGAATGGGTTAAATGCAGAGATGAATTTCCCTACAAGGATCAATAAAGTATACATTATTATTATATTAGACCCCATCTGATTTAAAAAAAAAATGTACTTTGTGATATTTTTTAGAAATTGTATTAATGATGATTAATGATGAGATTAACAGATTATTTCAGCCATGCACTCTTAAAGCACTTAATACACAATAAGGTGCTTAATTAAATGCACTGAACAGTCCATTACAGCTTGCACTGCTATGCTGAGCTCGCCATGTTATTTTCCCAACATTTAGTAAACCATTTTAAATTCAGTTTTTCCTTGTTTGATTTTTAAACAGAAAATGGAAAATAGCTTTTTTTTTTTTTTTAAAAGTAGTAAAAATGGTGTCACATGCAGACAGGCATACATGGAAACAGATTACACAAGAAATAGAGTTTATACAATTTTAATGCTACACAGCCTGAAATCTCTTAGGCAAGTTTTATTGTAGTTTTTCTTGTAATTTCTTTAAATAATCTTGAGGGATCGTTCTGTAGGCTTCTTGAAGTACAGTCAAAGCTCTTCTTTGGTGTTTTCTGACTTTTGTTTCAATCTCTGTAAAGATGATCTCACACTGCTTCAGTAATTTGCTCTGGGGAGGTCAATCCATGCCTGATAGCGCTGCATTGTGTTTTTCTACTCGGGTATGCTTTTACTGCATTGGCAGTGTGTTTGGGATCATTTCCATGTTGAAAAATGAAACCATTGCCAATATGACACTTTCCAGATGGTATTGCATGGTGGAAGACCAACATAGTTTTTCTTCATTTGCTCTATAATTGTAGTTTACCTGATCAACTGCAGCCAGTTGATCTTGCTGCTCTCTTTCTCATCACAGGGTAAAATGACAGGTGAGGTTTTTTTTGTTTTTTTTTGTGTTGTTTTCATAAATAAATCAAAACAATGAGGAACACAACATTGCATCATAGTATCTTTTGTCATCACTTAACCAGCAGTTACAACTTTAAGTACAAAGCAGCACTTTGGGGCCATTCGCAACCATTTTCTTCTTGGACATCATCTCTATAGGATGGTTTCATGCAGTGCTCTTTGTACCTACCGAGGAGTCGCTGGAACACTAGCTTCCTTATAGAGTTCCAAGTCTGATACAACTACTTGTCTGTTTCAGTGCAAGACGGCATCCACGCTGTATTGTGCCTGGTGTCACTAACTACGCCTCATTATTGCAGCATACTATATTTTATATTGGCAGAAGTAGTAGCTACATGTTAAAGAGAGATGTAATTCGAGTGGGTAACATAATTTAAGCTAACCAAGAAACTTGAGTAGTAAAGCTTATCATCAAAGATGGTGTTTAAAAGTGGGGTTATGATCCTAATCACGGTCTGGATGGGTGGAACTTCGTGGCCAATTAGCACTGTGAAATCGTATTTTTTACAGATACAAGATTGGTTGATGGACTTCTAATCTTTTCAGTTCTACTGTGCTGACAAGCCTATAGTGTAGCTGCCCACACATCATCACTGCTGTCTCACTGCTTGTAGTTTGAATGAACTGCACTTTTATGATTTCTTTCCTGACAGTTAATTATATTTTTCTTTTATGTGACATAAATGCTAAAGAGTATGTGTGGGCTGATAATTAGCTCATTAGCACTTTTAAGCACCTGACAGATATATAAAGTTAGATTATGCACATATGTATTGAAGCTCCACACACATGGTTCACCCACACAGGCACTGTCACTTATTTGGCAGGACTGGACTTACTTTTAGGACTATGCCAAATGCAAAGTAGACATGATTGGTGTGTCCCTCCCCACTGCATCTGTTCAACCTAGATTACTCACACCTCTGGAAGTTTATCAATACAATCTCTGGTGTCCTTCTGTAATGGTGACATCACTAGTCATTGCATTTTCTTCCAGCAACAGTCATTTAGTCTTTTGTTTCCTTTTCACTTTTTTTTTTTTTTTTTTTTTTTTTTCTCATTTTTTCCA
>VUQG01020428.1:45795-65392 GCA_015106755.1 Etia nguti
TTTTTTTTTTTTTTTGCCACAATAGATCCAAACTAAAGGCTGCCTACTTTAGCTAAATAAATTGTATATACAATATGTAATAAGTGAAGGGGAAAAAGGTTTTGCATGTTTAATTAAGAAAAATCAAGCTAGTAAATAGAGTTGCTCAGGCTAATTAAAACATCCCTCAATAGGGTGGAAACCTCTCCAATCTGGGGATTTTTGTCCTGACATAGTTAGCTGTAACAATGCAGACTTCAGTTTATTTAAACTCTGCTGAACACCCAACCTCATCAAGCATCATGACATAAGTCAGAAGTTTCACAACTAAAAGTCATATAAGGCAGTGGAAGTTGTGCCTTAATAACAACAATTAACAACATTCAGTTTTATTTGTATAGCGCCAAATCACAACAACAGTCGTGTGAAAGCACTTTGTATTGTAAGGTAAAGACCCTACAATAATACAGAGAAAACCTCAATAATCAAAACTCAGCTGACAGTGAGGGTTCAGAGACGGGACAAAAGACACACAATGACACAGCTTATTGTCAAACACTCTTGCCATCAGTGATTGGTCTGCCTCAAGTCACCTTCATTCAAAACCAGTGGCCATCTCCCACTTGGACTTTTTTCCTTTTTTTCTCTTTGGATACATAATGTGTTGCACAGGAGAAGATTTCTTTGTTTGGGTTACTTCTTCTTTTCTATCTTTTTTTGCTTTTTTATTAAAACCCCAGCAATGGTGCACAAACTCTTTAATCACTTAAAAATATTGTTCTTCTAACCTGGAATTTGTTGTGGTTAACTGCAGAACTTTTTGTTTACTAAGGAAGTAATAACTGCTGCATACATCTCTCCAGAATCTAATGCTAAGCTTGCAATGAAAAAGCTACATTATGGCAAATATATTACGGCTATTGGCAAATAACGCTCAGTACCTCCAGTGGCTGATGTGGGTAGTTTTAAGTACTCTACCTTGAAAACAGGACTCTCCAAATTTCATCAGCATGTCTTCTGCCACACCAGAGAAAACAAAACCAAAACCAACTCTCCTAGGGTGATAGGGAGGGTGATGGCTTTAAAGCACATAAAGCCATCACCCTCCCTATCACCCTAGGAGAGTTGGATCACCTCCCATTGTTCCTATTTCCAAAGTACAATCAAAGTGTGGCCTGAGGGAGCAGAGTTTGTAATTCAAGACCGATTTCAAGGCATGGGCTGGTGTTTGCTTTTCAGACTACCTGCAGCTCCCACTTGGAATGTCCGTGTGGGAGCTGCATATGTGGAATAAATACATCTCTTCTGTACTGGGTTACATAAATACTATCAACAGTGTTACCACCCAGAAACAGATTACCTCATATCCTAATCGGAAGCCATGGATGAAGAGGGAGATTTTATTGAAGAATGTTGCCTTCCGACTGGGTGACGCACAAGCCTACAGCTTATCCGGCCTTAACTTGAAAAGGGGCATCAAAAAGGCCAACTACTGCTACAAGTGGAGGAACATTTTACCAAGTCCGACATATGTGGCAGTGATTGCAAGCCTAATAGTGCCCCTTCCTCTTCCACAGCAGTCTCCTTCCTCAATGACATAATAGTTTCTATGCTCACTTTGACAGACGGTCCCAGGAGACAGCCAACAAAGCTAAACCACCATCCCCTCAAACTCTCCACCTCTGAGGTCTGTGCTGGAATATCCTGGATTAATGCAGGCAAGGCTGCAGGTCCTGATGGCATTCCCAGACATGTGCTTAGGGTATCTGCTGGACAGCTGAATGGAGTTTTGACCAATATTTTCAACCTGTCCCTAGCCCAAGCAGCTGTGCCGATATGTTTTAAAACCACATTCATCATGTCATTACCTAAACATTTCAAACCAGCATGTCTGAATGGCTTCCACTTATGGTTATACAGTAGCATTGTATAATTATTAAGTGCTTTGATGCAGTAGTCCTGGCAAATTCCAAACCCTGTTCTCCACCTATACTGGACCCCCACTAATGAGCTCATTTAACAAGCTGATCACTATCTTTGGTATCAACATCCCACTCTGCAACTGGATATTGGACTTTCTGACAGGCCCCAGCAGGACAGACTGGACAACAACCTCTCCTCAACCATCATTCTGAACACAGGTGTGTCCAAAGCCTGTGTGCTTCCCACCTTTTTTATCCCTTCTTCACCCATGACTGCAAGCCTTTACATGCTACTAATACTATAATCAAATTTCCTGCGTGTATTCTCTATACTCCTGCACTTCTGCTTAGAGGCTAACTGCATTTTGTTGCCTTGATCGTATCGTAGTGACAGTGAAGTGAATCTAATCTACAGTAATCAAATCTAATGAGCTATATTTGAGCTATATCTTAACTGTTTTGTGTAACTTACTTATTTTCCCATGTTAGTGGAAACTATTGTAAATAGTTTTAAATTGATCTTGTGCTTTCTAACAAAAGAAATAACTTTGTTAAAGAAAATGAGCAATAATCTTAAAGAGAGCCAATGAAGATCAAATAAAAAGTGAGCTGTTTACAACAACCCTCCTCACTGTGATCAGCTTGTTGTTTGGCCAGCATGTCTGGCCTTCAATACAACAATTCTCACTTTGATATCATCTCAAAAGGTTTCCTTCGGCACCTACAGCTCATCCAGAAAATACAGTAGCTCAACCCAGCCTTCATTAATTGTCCTTTGTCACACCCTGCCTACACTCTCTGCAGGAGCTGCTCATATCAAAACCCCCACAATCCTGCAGAGCTTTCTATTCTGCCTTCAGAGGCCACTTAGCTCCCTTCCTGTGTGGTTATCTATCCATACAGTCTTAACTCTTCTCTCTCCTGGCACTGGATGGTGAACAAATGACCTTCCCTCTGACCTTCCTGTTGACAACTCATTTTTGCAGGAAATAACTCGCATCACTATCTCCATTCTGAATTAGTTGTGCCCCAGCAAAAAATGATTTTTCTCTTACAATCCTTCATCTTTATGTCCACCATAACATTACAGTGTTCAAGTATATAGACTGATGTGGCATTTCCCTGCGAGAATAAATACATGTTGGCTGTTAACATAATAGTGTTTATACAGTTTAAATCAGCATGTAAAATCTGCACTGAAGAAATTACAGTAATTTAGTTGAAAAGAAGTCACACTGATGAGTGAACTTAAAAAAGAAAATCGGTATTAAAGACACCTCTTAGCATAGAAAAATAGTGGAAATTGTGCATGCTTAAATGTCTACAGGTTCATTTAGCATTATTTTCTGCTGATTCCTTCTCTACACTATTTTTCTTCTGCTGTTTGCCAGTGTGAATTCATAGGGTGCAAGGCAATTATGTGGGAAGGCACCATGCCTAATAAATAAAGCATGGGGAAACATGTGGTTAATAACAAACAGAAGTTAGTGGCCACCCATAAACAAATGGACAAATAAGAAATTTATATAATAATTATGTCAATTACATAGGATGATTATAAAAAGAACTGAATACTATTTAACCAGTGAGCTGAAAAATTGGGTTTCATGATAGATTCTGTGTAGTGTTACCAACAACAAAACAAAAACTGTCCATTCTAAACACTCCACTGGTGTGAGTGTTTTGCCTTTTTACAGTAATAGGAAAGAAATTCATGCCACATTGTATTTACAGATAAAGAGTATGAAATTTTAAAAAGCTGTAGTTATAATTAAGTTTAGCGTAGTGTTTGTTCCACCAAATGTCAAAGTTGAGCTAAGCCCACTTCAGATGATGGCTCCTCTGCTAACCTTATGTGCATCTAAGAGAGAAATTTCTGTCATAAATGTTAAAGAGGTAAATATTATTTCTCAGTTGTAGTGAATAGATAAAAGAAAATAAACTGTAGAAATAACAATTTAACATAAACCAGTGACACACTCCGGGGGCTGATCAACCCTGGCAGGGCCTCCTTGGATGAGGGTGTCTGGTGACAATGACCGAAACACCCGATGAATCCAAGGTCCACTACTGACGATGTGTTCCAAACTTTAATATGATAATCTAGATCAGAACTCTAATCCCTAAACCTAACCAAGGAAAAAATGGCAGATTAGCCTGGGTAAAAGACCGAAAGTTGAGGCACACAATGATGTGTGCTGCTGGTAAAGTTTCTGGGCTGCCTTTCCTCATAACAGCCATCCTTCAAGATTTTTTCCAGTTAAAGCAATGCATTATCAGGGATTGTAACATCTAGTCCTTTTACTGAATCAAATGGCAAACTATTTGTTCAGTTCTTAGCCTACCTTTGTAGCTGATACTGCAAGCCATTTTGAAACCCACCTCAACCCCAGCTCCTCTGTTTCATGTTGTGTTTCATGGTGAACAGAGGTAGATTTAGTTCATGCCAATATGACATTCAATCTGCCAAGAATTATACAATTTAGTGCTAGGTCTAATTGGACAAGCACTGCTTGTTAACTGCAGTGTAAGTTAAATATAGGCCTATGGGGGCAGTTGTTATAATGGAAACAGGGTTCAGTATTAGACAGGCTCCAGTGTAACACTAAGCCGTACAACATATTTTACTATTGCGTTCTGTAGGATTCTTGTATTAAGACAACTTACAAGTTTATATTCATAGTCTGCAGATGGTAGTCTCAACAGTACCACCAAAAATGTGTTTTCAGAGTTAATGGGTGTGCTTGTGTTTATATCTATAACTCGTATATTTTCAAAATGGCCCACCACTAAAAAAACGTGTTAAAGCACAGATCTTGAGATCACAGCGAAAACCACATGTGCTGTCTATGGTCCTGAAATGACATCAGTTCCATTTGAGTGTAATACAAAACTTCATTAATGGAAAATGCATTTTTAAAGTTTATTAATGTAAATGCATTGATCAGACCAAAACCAAACAGCACCTTCAAACTATCAAACCATTCAAAACATGAAAAAACAAAACCAGGCTGCTATTAAGAATTCCTGTGCCTGCCATTTATCCATCCATCCTCTTCCATTTATCCTTCTCAGGTTCTCGGGTGGGATGAAGCCTGTCCCAGGAACCGCAGGCTCAGAGGCAGGGTACACACTGGAGACGTGGCCAATCTGACGCAGGGCTAACACAGAGAGACAGATAGGGTCTTTGCTGCTCCTCACCTTGCTTATAGTCATCCACGTATGTGTGTAGACACGTCCAAAACTGAGTCATATCACCATTATGACAAAGACTACAAATGCATAGTGTTGTGAAAAGTTTTTGAAGCAACCATCATGCCTTTATATTTAGATTCCAAGGAGCCACACTAAACCTCTTAAAACTGACCTATGATTCACTGAAGCATAAAAAAGCACCTATAAGTTAAGGAATGAGCCACTGTTGTTTCTATACACAACAGGCAACTTAGCAAAGAACTAGTTTTAAATTCATGTTCAAGAACTTTGTTACTAACAGCCTGTCATAAAAACAGACCACTTCTCATTTTATTTCTTTAGTTGAATCTATAAAAAAGGCAAATTTGACAGGTATATAAGAGTCTTTTTGTACCAGCAAGGTGATTCCCAAAGAATTGAGATTCATCCGGCCCTTCAGCTGATCCGTCTACTGATCAGCGAAGCCTCATCAGAAATGGTCTCAGTGGAAGGTTGGCTGTTGAGAAAACATTCTTAAAGAAAGGAAATCATACAAAAACATAAATGAAATCAGTGACAACTGGATTTTTCCAAATGTGAAAATTTTGTCTCAAATCATCAATATGAGGAGAAAGGTACAATAGTTAGTGTCAACAGCTACGTCTTTAAAACACGGTGAAGGCTGTGTCATGGTTTGGGTCTGCATTTCAGACAATGGTTTTTCTAATCTTGTCAAAAATGATGGAATTAGGAACACAGAAGAGTACTATCAGATCTTGATCCACCATGCAATGCCACCTGAAAAGTGTTTTATTGGTAATGGCTTTTTTTTTTTTATCCTATATTGTTTTTCCATGCAAATTTGCATATGTTCCAGTAATTTCATGCAAAACATTTGAAGTAAAATACAAAGAAACAAGGGATGGCTAACAACAGTAAATAATCATTGGACATCCTGACTGAAAAAATGAAGTCATAACAACTGCAGAGAATGTGTTACATTGGTATGCAGTTAAGTTACTGCATTTGGATGTACCTGAAACCCAAATTCAACACAGTTTTTAGTTATTTCTTCCAGTGTTGGATGAGATGATTATGATTGCAGTAAACATTAAAAATGCTTTGATGCAATCAATCGAATGTGGAAATTGTTTCATATCATAAATTGTGTCTGCAGAGAGCAGTATATAGCTGAAATGGCACAAAGCACAAATATCTTTGATTAGCAATAATCCTCTTTGGTCATGTATTTAGTGACAGTTCCAGAAATTACAGCCAACAACCAACATGTGTCACAATAGCTTCTCATAATAATAATAATAATTACAAACCATCTGCTTCACCTGTTAGTTCACAGCAAGCTCATCACTCCATTTTTTTCAGAATTGGCCAGATGTTCTCAAACTTGCAAAAACCTTCATTAAATCATTTGGGACTTTTTAAGCATCTGTTTAGTTTTTGAATTTTTTTGTTTACTGGCCAACGCAACACATGCTTTAAGCTATGCCCCCTTTTTTTTTTTTTTTTTTTTCCACTGGCCAATGTGTTTTCTACCAGCAACACATTACACACATGGGGGCAAATTATAGCTGCATCCTCCCTTAAAAAGAAATAAATAAGCAAAAACATACAAACCATAACTTGGACACCTGGTAAGTTTTTCAGACTTTTCCGACTGAACTCAGGTAGTACCACTCTAGTTTGTATAATGTGTATGTGTATGTTAGAGAGAAATGGCAGCCAAGAGTAAAAAGATGAGGAAGAGAGACCCTGTGAATTATTCATCCAGTCCTCCCTTCTGCCCTCTGATTACACACCACTAAACACCTTATTACATCCATATATAGCAGTCTACAGTTGAAAGGATTTGACCACAGGTATTGGTGGGCCCCTCGCTGGCTTATTACCTATTACCTACACCAGACATCAAATTTCCTGCTGTCTCTGTAATTTTAGAATTGTGATCTTGATGTTTTTTGTTTTGTTTTGTTTTTCTGTAACCTGCTTTTCATGCAGCCACTCACTCAAAAAGTCCTTTTGGCATACCTGTGGAATTAGTAAGGATAATAACGTGGGACACTGTTGCACCGTAACACTTGGCAAAATAATGTGGCACTGAAGTATTCATTTTCAATAACCTCCATTACTCTGAAGTGTAGGCATGAAAATGTAATCCGGTACAATTTAATTACTGCATCAAAATCAGTCTTCTGTAGCAAAGGTTTCTCGAGTGATATCTGAAACAAAGGGAGTGGGAGTGATGTGCCACTTGTGGGTGAGCGCGGTCTCATTATTCTTATAATGACTGACTGGACTGAGCTCAGTTTAAGTCATTTAGCACAGTAAAGGTCGTGGCTTCAGTATTTTTTTCTTTTTGTCTGTATGGGTAACTGTGTGGGTAACATCTGAAAAAAAAACTACGAGAATATAGATAAATGTAAATAGTGAACAAAGAAAGCAAGAAGCAAAGGAAATAGCAAGAGAATAGCATATAAATACTATTGTTTTAGTGAGTGTACTGAAGATTATGCTTGTTAAAGGGGGGGCATCAATATGACACATAGGCCATATATTGGGCAGAGCAAGTCATTAATAATTCATTGACCCTTCACCCCCGTATTTTCCATTTTCTTGCTCTGTGGCTGAGCTAACTTAATGTCAATATTATATTTCAAAACACTATCAGTGCAAAGTGCAGCTGTTATCTGGTGAAGAGGATTAGAAACATAAAATGTTCAATAATTCTGCAGTAATAGATTTCTCTTGTGTGACTTCGGAACACTTAAATAATTTAAACATTGGGGCAATTACTAATAAACCCTTACTGTAACAAATATGCAGATTTTTGTATTACCTGTTCCATAATTAATGGCATTTTTATACACAGCCCCTCATTTTAAAAGGCTCAAAATTAATAACATAATTAAGGTTGTTTTAAATGAATGAAAATCCTTTGCAGCCAGTGCCTACCTAAATTCTCTAGACCATTGATGTCACCAAATTCTGTTTCCTCCCTTGAGAATACTGCAGCCACCTTCAGCTGCTGCTTGTTTTTGTCTCTTTCTGCATTCAGTTTTGTATTGAGTAACTGAAAAGCATGCTCTGCTGGGCCAAGATTGACTGCCTGACTTGTGCACTGAAGAATATCCCATTTCTTTGCCTTGAGAAACTCTTGGATTGCTTTTGCAGTATGCTTTGGGTCATTATCCATTTTCACTGTGACGTGATGTCTGATCAGTTTTGTTGCAGAATCTGAGTGGAGCATACACTTTACAATTCATCCTGCTGTTCCTATCAGCAAACACATCATCAATACACACTAGTGTCCCGGTTCCAATGGCAGCCATAGACGTCTGTGCTATAACATTGCCTCCACCACGTTTAATAGATAATGTGGTATGCTTTGAATCATGAGCTGTTTCTCTCATTTTCCACTTCTTTTCTCCAAAGCTCCACTTTGGTCCTTGCTTTGATTGTAGCCATTTTGAACATTAACAAAAACTCGTGTTTTTAGACAGAATTTAACAACATACAAGCAACTTACAAACTAGTTGGCCATAGGTCAGCATGGTCCTTCCTATGGTGGTTAGCACCATCAACTCACAGCAAGAAGGTCCTGAGTTTGATTCCAGTCCAGAGCCTTTTAGTGTGGAGTTTCTGTGTTCTCCCCATATCTGAGTGGGTTCTCTCTGGGTACTCTGGCTTCCTACCAAAGTTCAAAAACATGCATGGGGTAGGTTAAATTTTGGTTGGAAATTGCCTATAGGTGTTAATGTGAATAGTTGTCTTTAGGTGTTGACCCTGTGATAGATTGGTGACCTGTCCACGGTGTACCCCACCTCTCACCCTATGACAGCTGGGATAGGCTCCAGTCCACCGTGACCCTGAATTGAATGAGTGGATGAAAATGGATGGAGAGTTAGTCATACTGCTCCTTAGGTCCATCGAAGTCTCAAATACTCTAAAGTTAAATATCTGCTCTTTATATACTTTATATACAATACTATGTTCTCCCCGTGTTTGTGTGGGTTCTCCCCGGGTACTCCGGCTTCCTCCCACAGTCCAAAGACATGCAGTTAGTGGGGATAGGTTAATTGGAAACACTAAACTGCCCATAGGTGTGAATGCAGGAGTGAATGTGAGTGCAATTGGTTGTCTCTGTCTCTGTGTGTTAGCCCTGCAACAGACTGGCGACCTGTCCAGGGTGTACCCTGCCTCTCGCCCAAAGACAGCTGGGATAGGCTCCAGCGCCCCCCGCGACCCTGAAAAGGATAAGCGGAAGCTAATGGATGGATGGAGGAAGAAAATCAAAAGTGAGAGAAATAATCTAAGATGATTAGTAAACAAGGTCTTTGAAAGACATGTCAAGAGTGGAAGACAACCATTTTAGGTGGTTATTTCTGTTATTATTAGGTTAGAGGTAACAAGACATTTGGGAGATTTTACAACAGAATTAAATGGTGTCAATTAATTGAGCTGAACTGAATTCAAATGAACTGAGCTAATGGGGGTTGTGCAGACTGTGTTGTGGTTAGTATCATGACCTCATAGCAAGGAGGTCCTGGTGTTTGACTGTGACCTTTTAAACTGTATTAGTGCCAGTGCCGGTACCCAGCAACAGGTGTCTCCTATGGAACTAGAGAGAACCCAAACAACCCAGTGGAGTAAGGAGTAAGAACTTGGTGATGGTGGGGAGGAAGAACTCCCTTATAACAGGAAAGGACCTCAGACAGAATCGGGGACTGGGAACCTATCTGCCAACTGGGAGGCAAGGAGAAATGGAAAGTAGCATTCAGAGGCTACAGACAAGAAGACAATGCATCTATCGGGAAAAAAACCGAAAAATATATTGTTCACACATGTCCAGCTACACATTTAAAGGAGTTTGCAACATATATCGTAAATGCAGAGTTGGCAGAAGTACAGACTTTCTTTACTTAAGTAGAAGTATAGATAATGCTGTTAAAAAATACTCACGTAAAGGTTGAAGTACTGATTCCACTTCTTTAGTCTTTACTCACAAAGGTAAAAAAGTACAGGCTCTGATATGTACTCAAAGTAAGAAATTAAAAGTTAGCTCTTTGAGGGACGTTTCTATTTTTGTGCAAAGCTAAGTGAACCTTGTGCTGTATTAACATAATAATAAAATAATTTCAGTAGATGGGAATACAAACATTAGTCTATTTTTTAATTCTAATTGTACTTAGCTTGAATCTGAAGAAAAAGAAGGGAAATAAAAATATATATATCTATTTTCTGTTGCCTACATTGTAGAGGTTGACTTTGCCTCTAAACAAGAAAATGTGTACAGTCAGCCATTAAAGTGGGATTCAGCAGGTGGGAGAACTGGCTGTAATGGCTCAGTGTGGGGAAAAGAATCACAACTCACAATATTTTTTATTAAGAGCTCCAGTAGGTTTTCTTAATATATAGGTTGTGATCAGTTGATCTGGGCTACTGCTGCACAGAGGTTTTAACTGCTCTTTGTGGATGTACACAACTTAATTCAACAAGATGTCAACAAATGTTTCATAAGTTGTCCAGCCTGATTTCCATCCTCTACACTGACAGTACACTGTTCATAAAGTCTTTTTTCTAGATGGTATAAAGTTGGTATGAAGGTGGAATTTAGTCAATGAATTCAAGCATTTTTAAACCTGTATATATTGTGTTGGAATAAATAAGAGGTGTTATTCCATGGAAGGTGCAGTTTTGGTCAGAGATTATAGTATTTTGGATGTCTGTTATGGCAAGCCAATAACATTCTCATAATAGAAAATTATATACTCCAGACTGGCTAAAGGTTTCTTCTGACAGACAGGTCACCTGCTGCATCCTGTTTTGTATCTGCCGGGAGAGGGCAACTGAGACAAAAACCATAAAATTGGAATTGTAACTAAATTGTGTCACTTTGATATTTTGAGATACAAATCCCATATGCATACAAAAGCATTAATAAACCTGAGAAGGACAACAGCTTTCTTGGAATTCACTTTATCACTGCAGTTCCAAGAGCTCATCCTGCCTTATTTTTCACATAAATAGCAATTACAAAGCTATTCTAAATGTAATGAGCATGGCTATGGACACATATTGACAAGTTGCATGGTTGATCTAATTTAAGCAGTGTTGAACGAATTCACTGCCGTCTCAAAAATAAAGCAGTACAACGAAGCCACCTTGCTCCCGTTAAAGCTCAGATTCTCATATCCGACTGTTTCCTGGGGTGTGTCTGAGCCGCAACACAATAAATGCGACGACTATAAGCCTTTCAGATTGAATATTATTTTTTCATTGACATTTGCACATAATAGAAAATGTCTCTATCTCTTAGAAAAACAGAAAGATGCACCAGCCAAGAAATTTCATTTATTTGTTTATGTAAAATGACATCTTCCCCCTCCACACATCTGCTCACAGTCTCACAACAGAGAGCAACTGATTGTAGTTTTGTTTCATGAATCTAAAGTGGCCTGTCTTTTATCACCTCACTATTAAATTCTTCAAATGCAGCACATACTTGACCTGAGAGCGAATTTTAAAAGTCTCAGCAGAAGAAAAATTACCTTTGCAGATTAATTGTATCCATCTAACTGCCTGTAGATATCTTCGTGTAAGTGTGGGTATTAAATTGTCAGGCTGATGGGAGAATAGTATGGCATGCTTCAGTCAGACTTTTTTATGAATACACAAAAGGAGGCACTCCTCTCTGATTCCCCAGAAAGATGACAGCAAACTGAAAATGTCACACCATTAATGATTTTCAACAAAAAATGAATGCATGTATGCTAATTTTGACCTCCATGCTTGCCCAACTATGAATAACATCGTCAGCAGGGTAAAACAAACCTGTCCCACGACAGTCTGATCCCAGCTCACGTACCTCCTTATTAAGTGAACAATCCAACGCTTGATGAATTCTTCTTCACAACAATAAAGCTTAAATGATCACGTGGAGTAAGCAGTGGGAGTCCTGCAACTCAGTTCAAGATAACGTTGGTTAAAATGAGCTTATTTAAGCACCACAGCTCCATCAAATGCCTGCCATGTTTGTGGTTTCAAAACTGTACTCTTCCCATTTGTTTGCAAATTAGTCTCTGAAGTTCTCTGTCAGTGTATCTCATGCAATCAGAACAGAAAACAGAGGCTTGCATGACTTGCATGACATTTGCATGATATACTAGGACAGGTCTGCCTTGGATAATGCTATGTCTAGGTGAAATGGTGCGTTAAGCTCTTAGATTATGTTAATGATCAGCATAGATGAGGTAGCTAGAATGGTGAAACTATACAGTAGCTCAGTGCAGTATGGGAAGCCAGCATGCCCTACTACATGTACTACTGAGTAGTACTGAAAACTGCAACAAACAAGAATATTAATGTAACTTATAGTAACCAAAGGTATAAACACTCAATGAGCTCTGCTAACCAAGTCTGTACCACATGTATGAAGTTTTTGGTCATAAAGTAGAGTGTGCTACAGTCACACAAGGGAAAACTGACTGCGGAACGATTACATTTATTGCAACAGTGTGCAATAAACTTGCAATCTTGTTGCTTTTTGAAGTGATTGCTTTGGAGGCAATGACCACATCTGCAGCCATTAAAGCTGCAATAATAACAGGGTCATTCTGCTATTGGTCTTAACTTGAATGGGATCAAGCTGGTAGCATGCAATACATGCAATTTGTGGTTAACTAGCATAAATGAGTGAAAATCACAAATCTGTTGCTGTCTGTTAAAAATCTGCTGTCGTCCTAATACACAGAAATTCACATTAACTGTTTACATTAAGAGTCCAGCAAGAACCTCATAGATTTGAAATTCCTCCACAAATAATGATACAGTTGTTTCAGGACACCAATTTGACTGCAAAATGACAAAATGCTCAGCAACCAGAATGCAACCGCTTGGCAACCAGCTGAAGTGTTGGCAGTTTAAGAAATGACGTGTCAGTTATGTTGCAAACCTTCGCCAATCTGTCTAAGAGTGGTGGCAGTCAATCTGAGTCAGGCCACGATGGTTTGGAGACAGGAGATCTGTGCAGTGGCCGTTTGATTAAAAGTTACCCAGATGTAGAGAGTGTTTCATGCTATTGGTCGCTAAAATTATTCCGTGCAATCACCAGGAAACCACCAATTTTTCCTAGCTGCAAGGAGGTTGCAATCCTATTGTTACACTAGTGTGACTGAGCCAACACACACATATACACAAAACACACATACATTGATAAATACCATGCTACAATCGAACAAATCTTAAGTTATCCAAAATGGGGCAAATGAGTGATCGATACTGTGCAGTAACGTGAAAGTTTCATATTTATATAGCTCACTTTCTTGGTTGAGGCATGCTGACATTCACTCCGTGTCTGCGGCTGAATGTGTGGGCTGATTGTGTGACTTTGTGGATTTCTATTTACCTTTCTCCAACAGTATGCTTTTCTTTGTAACTTTCCACTGTGAGGTCTAAATTTTTTCCTTCTTTCTGTCTCCAGCTCTCCTTTTTTAATTGATTCTACCACACATATTTCTAACATATTCTGAAATGATGCAATTTCTTTTTCTAATATATCATCATCCTTTGTTATCTTCTCTAAATCTATAGCAGTCCCTTGAACCTTCTGTGTAAAAAGTTAAATTAGGTACCTCCAGCATTGACAACAGATATTGCTGAAATAAGGAAAAAATAATGTGCCTAATAACTGTTAATGAATGGCTTTAAACAAATAATTACTGTATGTGTGTGAAAATCAAACTTTCCATTGGCATTGTTAACGTTAATGTGGCCACTACAGTATATCACACCACATCCATTCTTTTACAGGCCACATTGTGCGGACTGATAGCTCATACAATAATCTACACTGGGGAAAAAATACTCACTTCATATTAGCACACTATTCAACTGGCATTGCATTTCCCTGTGTTTAAATTATCACTCACACATTGTCTTGATAATTCCACTCATCGCCCAGAGCGTCTGACCTGTGACATCACAGCTCTCATGGCTTAATCATAGGAAGCATTAAGCACTTCTGTCTGTTCAGAAGGTTAACATTGCCATTAAAAAGCCATTTTTCACCAGGAAGACCCTGAGCTCATGCCAGTCCATGCAGAAACACATCAAATCTGTCTCCCCTTCTCTGGGAAGATAATTAGCGTTGGAAAGGTTGAGAATGGGATGTCATTGGCTGATATTCATCACTGAGCCACATACAAACTCCATTAAGCACGTCGCTCTTAGTCAATCAAGACCATGTGTAGAGAGAGGAAAAACAGACCTGTGGCCCGAGGAAGCTCTAAAACCACCCTGCCTTTTCTTTGTGATTTTCAGTAAAGAACTTTCTTTAACTTTTCAGCAATATTCAGAGAAACTGCACACAGTAAGGTAGAAAAAATTAAGGTAGAAAGAAATAACATTTGTCAATGTTTTGGAGAGTATAAACTAATATGGTACAATGATGAGAATGAAACATACGAGTAGAGCTGCACGTCGGAAAACGCAAGCACAAGCTGAAAGTCAGCACCCTGAGGAGTCTGTTGTTATGAACTGGAGCTATATAAATAGAATTGAAATGAACTGAACTGGAAGACAGTAAAATGGTTCCAACAGATAACTGATAACTGTGGTATCTCTCACAACATGTATGTAACTATAAATGTTCATAATCAGGGCAACTTAGTTCAGAGTTAGCCTAAAATTAAGATTTGCAGGAAAACAGTGTGAATCAGACACAGTAAAACAGTGTAATGTCATATTAACTGTTGAGGAATGTAAAAATAAAATTTTTAAAACAGCTTCTAATTTACAAAACTTGTTCTGTTCACACCCAAGTTAATGTGTATTTACAGTCCACTGATTGAAAGAATATACACTAATTAGCACTTAAGTTGTTTTCTCATATTTGCCTAGAGATAATTTTATATATTTGCAAATTCCCTCATACTGAATAAAGGTGGTCTCTTCCCATACCACACAAACACTTCCTTTTTGGTCAGAAGGTATAGAATAAGCACAAGATGCTCTCTCGCATATTGGCGTATACTGGGAGAAGGCAGAAGACAGCAGTTTGTGTCCCATATACAGTGTGTATTTCATTACAGCTGTAGTACATCAAAGGTATTTAAAGAGGTATCTTTCACACAAGTTACAATACCTTTTTTGTTTGTTTGTGACTTACTTCTCTCTTTATCAGTGAACAAAGTTATTTTCAGTTATCCTTCTATAAGGTTTCCATTCATCATTGAGATGTATGAACGTTTCTTTATTAGTCATTATATTACAACCGGCTTTAATATTGGCTTCTCAGAATAATAGCAGGGCTTTACTGCCTTGAATATCTTAAAGTATTAATTTTTTTGACTTGGTCAGAAACTGCTCTGTTCTTCTAGCAATAACTTCACAAATGTTAGACTTTTTTGGTGTCTGGGCAACCTGTAAATGGAGTATAAATGCACCTGTCTTTGAATGTTTACGATGATCGTCTAACCCATGTAAATTTCGGAAGAGCAGATGTCCTTTGTTGGCACTTATCTCAGCACACTGTTCTAAAAACAACAGCAAATCCCACTGGGACATGGTTTGAATGTGCTCAGCTGGTGCTTGCGACCAGTTTGTGTGTTGCTACAGTATTGGTGTCATTGTCAGTATTACACTCCATCATCACCAAACAGCTCTGCAGCAGGTGATGTCACGCACTCTGTGTGAGATTATAGATACAACATCATGACAGCCAAGAGAGGCAAGTGAAGAGGAATAAGACAGCTGGTTTGAAACTGGCATTACTCACTTGCTAATTAAACAAATCACTGTTTCATTTTGAACCGCGTTGGGACTGAACAACTTTATATGTGTAAACAGCAGAAAGATGTCATTTCAGCCTCTCGCTTTCATTGTTCGTTATTTTTTAACAATTTGTAAAAAACAGACTTTGAAACATTGTTTCTTACATTTCATCAACAAAAAAATGATGCATATTTACATGCTTACTGTAGAATTAATATCAACTTCCTTATGTCTAAATATCATGACAGCATTAGTGATTTTGGTTTTCACTCTAAAGCTTAATTTCCATTTACAGAGTCAACACCTGAGTCCAGAAAGTGGTTCTAAGAGGATCCCAAAATATTTTTGAAAATACGCAAATGTGCAAAAAAAAAAGCCGCTGCAGCAGAAGAAGTCACCCCTCAAAAAGGAGAGAGAACAATTAAGGCGGAGTTAGTCCTCCTACAGGTTTGCTGTTGTTTTGATAAAATCCAAATCACTTTAAAAGTCATCTAATGAATGTCATCCTTTCAACTCTGATGGTTATCTTGTGCATCGTAGCTCTCTGGAGTGACTTACAGCAGCACATCAGCACTGCAGGCTCCACGGGTCGATGAAAACTACACCATTCATGTAAAGCTAATGGATTATACCTATCATTTAACAAGGTTTGGTGGCCATGGGGCAAAAAGATGATATTTCACAATGGGAAGTGACTACTGGAGCTTAATTACAACCAGTGGAATCATTTTCTGAAATGAACCAACATCCAATCTAATGACTTTTCACAATATTGTAAATGAAAACATCAAAAGCTATGTTAAGTATTCCTTAAAATCTGACTTATAACACTGTGACACATGGAAGGAAAATCTACACAAATCTGAAACATCCTCTTAACTAAATTTGTTTGGGAGAAATAATGAAATGATTGTTCGCTTGCCATAAACAAGAAAACAAACATCATCATAAACATCTTTTATTTCAGAAGCTAGAATTAGCACAACAGCACGACCAGTCATTCCAGGAGAGAGCAGCAGCGGGAGTGCTGGGAATCAACAGCCATCTGAAACAGGCTCTGCTGTTCTCAGGGATGAGAACCTTTTCAACCGTAAATTCCACGCAAGACAATTTGGCATGAAAAATTTAAAAGACTGACCAGAGATGGTTAGAATAAAGGTCATGTATGCATTATTTTTTAAAAAAAGAGTGTTATTTTTAGCGTGAATGGATTCGTGCATTGGGGAAAAAAAGTATGAAGTGCAAGCTGCCAATGCATTCTGACTTATACACTCGGAACCAAAATACTCGCAGGAACTATGTGTATTAAATATAAAATTTAAAAAGGATTAACAAAAAAAGCACATAAACACTTGGTGCTGCAACTATATGCTTGAGATGTTCTTCTATAATAATAATTATAACAATCATCATAATGATGATGTTCAGAGTCAGTGGAATTTTTGAGGTTGTGTGGGACAATGCAAGAGAAGCATTTGTTAACTGACCACCCCCATATAATTCATAGTAATGCATAAATTACCACATTTTTAGCTCATTTCAATCCCCTAAATTGAGGAGGAAGAGGAAAATCCTGTGGAACTGCTTATTCTAGCAGATTTGGAAAATTCACAGTTTCTGCACAGAATCAACTGTTAGGCAAAAAAAATAGACTGACAGTGTTCACATTTCTAAATTAATGGTTCAACAACTTCCATGGATAGACTTGATTTGTGGTTTATATCGCTGTAGAGGAGTCAGTTGTTGGATCTATTTTACTAATAAGGTCATTGCAGCAGTAGCATCATTAATACTTTGTGCAGCATTAAAAACCCATTTCAGCTAATGCTAAATTATCTTGCAAGTCATTCTCCACTTTCAGCTCACATGGAACAATGGAGGTTTTTATTATTATTGACTTCATTATTGGCAAGAGTATTAATTAGACCCATGAATGTAAACCCCAGTGTTGAGCTGAAACAATAATTCACGGCAGGAATTTGACTTTATGCAAACCAACAGACTTCTAATTTTGTAGGCTGATCCTGTGTTTTGTTTGGCAATGTCACAGTATCAGATAATCAGAATATGATTGTATTGGGAATTAACCTAAATCCCAATATTTTGGTATTTTCACATGATGATATCCAGTGGTTCACAAAATTAATTTGTATATCAATCTATTATCTATTTCATGATATGAGTGGATAAGTGTGTCCAATGAATCTTTTAAAAAGATGCAAACATGCTCAAATGATAACCAAGGAAAATTATAGTGCATTTAAAGTGTGTTTGAGTTTTTTTAAACTTTATCACTCAGCCTGCCTCCCTGAGAAGTCAGAAGGTAAACAAAAAAGTAAACATTATAGGGAGCAAAACAAAGTTTTGTTTGTAAGGGAATCTTGTTGAGCCAGATAAGGAGACAGAGGTGCTAAATTAGGCTGACACTGAACACGAGTTAAAACGTTGTGATTAGCATATCTAATAGGAGGGGTGGTGGGAGGGGGTGTTGGGCCTGTGATTTATAATTACTCGTATATTGGCTGTTAGTCAAATAAACTCACCACCGTTTCTTTTTTGGACTCAGAGCAGATGGTGCAACGCAGATATTAGTCCTGAGTCAATTTTCATGCTGTGGTCAAATCAAACTTGACAGCTCAGAGCTTGTTTCTTGGATTTTACAATGCATGCAACCCACCAGCAGAAACATATCAAGAATCAAGGCACGCATCTCACCATCTAAAATTATCAGGGTAATGTCTGCAAATATATTCTTTTTAACTATCCAACCTGGCTGGGTCCAGTCTCCCTGTCCAGGGCAGCTGCTACGCATTAGACCTTGTTCGGCTAGAGGCAACGAGGGATGTGAGATTTATTGTAGACACACCAAATGTTGTAGTCATCAGTGTCCGCTGGGAGGATTTTTTCTCTTGGCAGCCTCTTTCATTTCAGCTCTGTTAAATCTTTCATTAAGAATTATTTTGACTAAGTGCAGGGCTTTACGTGTAGCGAAACCTCTACTGTGCGTTCCTTAAGTCCGACACCAGAGATTCCAGTTTTCTGGTTCTGTGGATGTGCAGAGGAATTTTGCTCTTCCACAAGGGAAGGGGCACGCTTAGGCTGTTATGGCTTGCACGGGTTTAAAACTCCCAATCTGCTTTGCTTAACTGTTCTCCCAAAGCGCCTGCATGCACTGCCAAAGACCTCGGACAATCTCCAGGGCTGCATGCACAGTGAAGGTTTTATTTCGCAGACGTCAGGTACCTGCCGTGAAAGGCCCAAGAAGAGCCTTCCTTCCTGCACACTAGACCAGATTATGCCCTCACCTGTCTAAACTTTACCCAATAAAAATCACTACATAACATCACATAACTCCTATAGTGAAAAAAAAACTTTTAATTATGGTCTATATTAATATATAATTAGAATTATATATTACCATATGCAATTATCATATAATTTTCAAAATATTTTATCTGAATTCAACACGAAATGTGTCATTAGTGTAATGATATTGTCTTGTTAATCTACAAGATGTTTTGCATGAAACTTTCTATATTTTTGTGTTATTTATTCTATATATAAAGCCTATAGGAGGAAAGGAAAATCTGCTGTTTCAGTAAATATTGTTCTTTTACATATACATAGATAAATACACACACACACACACACACACACACACACACACACACACACACACACACACACACACACACACACACACACACACACACACACACACACAGGAGAAAATA